>JBBDHG010000210.1:3237500-3447500 GCA_037951165.1 Lophius americanus | reverse complement strand
GCGTGCAGTATCTGGTCTGTGATCCCCTCCGCCATTAGACGGCGGAGGGGGGCCGGGTTATCTTTCATGGTGGGATGGAGGCTTCACACAAGTCACCGGGGATGTTGTTACGCAGACAAACTGAAGGCGGGTCAGCACACACACACACACACACACACACCTGTGCAGGATTGTTAACGCTGGCGTCTGCATGTGTGCACTGTTGGTACCGCCCCTTGTGCTTTACACACACACACTAACACACACACACACACGTTTGTCCGCTGCCAGCCAGCGCAATGAAAGCACGGAGATAAAACTTTCGCACTCAGGCACGCAGTCGTAAACGCGCCGCAGGATTTCATTAACAGCGAGAGGGAGCCACACGCATTTATTATGCACACACTCCATTTCAGAGTGTGCACACACACACACACACACACACACACACACACACACACACACACACAAAATAAAAACACACCCTGTAAGCACTAAAACAAGTCTTCATGACTAAAACACACGCACACACCCCTTTCTCCGCTGCTTCGTATCTAACAAGCCTCCGTGGCGTGGCGGGCGGAGTCCCTCAGGTGCAGCTTTTGCAGGATGAATCATGTAAACCGGAGAGTCCTTCTCATAAATCACCTCACACTCCATGTTTTCAAGCCTGCTGCCTAATGTGAACCCAAACCTGCGAGTGTTGTCCGCTACAGATGTGTTTGCTGCTGTGTGTGTGTGTGTGTGTGTGTGTGTCTGCGCGTGTGTGTTAGTAGGACACATGAAAGGTGACGGTGCACCTTTCTCGATGTGGTGCTGAACGCCGGCACCAGTAGGTGCTGCTGTGGAGCTTAGAACAAACGCAGTACGACAGGTTGGTGTGTGTGTGTGTGTGTGTGTGTGTGTGTGTGTGTGTGTGTGTGTGTGTGTGTGTGTGTGTGTGTGTGTGTGTGTGTGTGTGTGTGTGTGTGTGTGTGTGTGTGTGTGTGTGTGTGTGTGTGTGTCGTCCTTCTGTTTCTGTACTCGGGTGTGATTTTGGTGTGAAGAGATGCACATGTAAACAGAGCACGTAGGTGTGTGTGTGATTGTGTTTGTGTATGCGAGAACAGTGGAGTGTTAGTCTGCAGCCACCTCGCTTTAATGGCGCCTCGTTCTCCCACTTTTCCTTTTGTGCTCTCTCTCTCTCTCTCTCTCGCTCTTTGTCTGAAACTTCTCCTATTCTCTTCTTCTTTTTGTCCTTCCCTCACTTTCACTGATGTTCGACGAGTTCCTTCTTCAAAACACTTTAACAATAGACCCGGTAATCACAGAGAGACAGCATTGTCTATAACGTGTGTATATATATATGTGTATCTGTATGTGTGTGTGTACATGTGTATGTATATATATGTGTATCTGTATGTGTGTGTGTACATGTGTATGTATATATATATGTGTATCTGTGTGTGTACATGTGTATGTATATATATATGTGTCTGTGTGTGTGTACATTTGTTTGTATATATATATATGTGTATCTGTATGTGTGTGTGTACATGTGTATGTATATATATATGTGTCTGTGTGTGTGTACATGTGTTTGTATATATATATATGTGTATCTGTATGTGTGTGTGTACATGTGTATGTATATATATATGTGTATCTGTGTGTGTACATGTGTATGTATATATATATGTGTCTGTGTGTGTGTACATGTGTTTGTATATATATATATGTGTATCTGTATGTGTGTGTGTACATGTGTATGTATATATATATGTGTCTGTGTGTGTGTACATGTGTTTGTATATATATATATGTGTATCTGTATGTGTGTGTGTACATGTGTATGTATATAGATGCATATTTTTATGTGTATATATACTTATGTACATATACATGTGTATGTATGTGTGTATATGTATAAATATATGTATGTATGTATATATATGTGTGTGTATGTATGTCTATGTATTTGTATATGTAGTATACAATTTGTACTTGAATGTTTTACTCTAAAAACTTCAAAAAAGAGGAGTCATGAATTCTTCTCACCCTCAATGGTCGCCATCTTGGCGACATAGTGGAAGGGGGAGGGGCTTTTGAAGCTAGGGGCGACCGTTTCTGAAGAGAACGTATGATGTCACATGAAAAGGTCATGATTGACTAATGCTTCCACAAGCCGTCCAAAATCATTCACACACTATTACGCATGGAAGACTTCAGCTTTGATCGTACACCGACCAGCCATAACACTGTGACCACATACGTCTGAAGTGAAGACGATTATCTCGTTACCATGGCATCTCTGTATATCATAGTGGGACCTGGACCTTGAGGTTCTGAAGGAGGTGGCCTGATTGGATGACTCACATTTTCTTCTCCGTCACGTTGGACGGCTTGGTGCGTTTTCCCGTCTTTAACCTGGGGAAGAGATGGCACCAGGGTGCATTATGGGATTAAAGCAAACTCCACAGGCAGTGTGATGCGTTCGGAACTGTTCTGCTGGGAAACTTTGGGTCCTCCCAGCAGAACAGAGATGGAGCTGCACAATAATAGGCCTTAATGTTCTGGCTGATTGATGTAAATAGGACTAAAGTTTTGACGTCTTCGCCGGAGCAACAAAGACGCGCAGAAAAACTTCCCCTGAATAATTGCCGAGTTTGCATTCTGGCATTTGTGCCTGAACGAGGAGCCTTCATCTCCCGGATCCAAACCTCCACACGTGCAGAAACCATTCTTCCATAACCGTCAGGTTTTTATCTTCGGCGTCTGTCACTTCTGATTGGGAGTATTCTTCGCCGAAAAGCTTCTCCTCTTCTCCTTTTCGATGACGAGATCAAAGAATTCAGCTTCACCGGGTCCACACTTCACAGCTCATCCATAACCGGCCCCCTTCTACTTTTTCCCCTCCATTGTTCTTCCTCCCCTCCATTGATCCGCTTTTTTTCCATCCTTGCTCTTGTCCTCACATCGTCTCCTTGATTTTCATTCCCCTCGTCTCTCTCTTCCTCATCACCTCCTCATCACCTTTGATGGTTGGGTTTTAATATGACAGAGCGCTGTGGGAGCCCAGAGAGATGAAAGACAATCCTCCTCCTCCTCCTCCTCCGGAGGGTTTGCTATGTTCCCTGAGGGGATCTCTAGCTGTGGGTGCAGCCTTCCGTCATGCGCTCTCGGCCTCATCATTTGCTCTTCATCACCTGCTATCAAAATCTTATTACACCTTAAATAGACCTAATCAGCTTGCACAGATGGTAGCTCTCTATCTCTCTCTCTCTCTCTCTCTCTCTCTCTCTCTGTCTCTCTGTCTCTCTGTCTTTCTGTCTCTCTGTCTCTCGCTCTATTTCTCTCTCTCTAGTTCTCAACTTTTAGTTGGATTAGTGTGTTAATGTGACCGTGAGCGTGTGAACACACCGGCTGTCATGGTTTTGTTCAAGTTCAATGTTCAGTAGATAAAGTTGGGGTAAAAGTCAAATGTCCCCCCCTCCTCTCTCTCTCCCTTTCCCTTTCCCCCCGTCTCTCGCTCTCTCTCCCTTTGCCCCCTGTCTCTCGCTCACTCTTTCTTTCTCTCTTTTTGTCTCCCTCTCCATCCCTCCCTCTGTCTCTCTCTCTCTCTCTCTCTCTCTCTCTCTCTCTCTCTCTCTCTCTCTCTCTCTCTCTCTTCCCCCCCCCCCTCCCTCCCTCCCTCCCTCTAGCTCGCTATAACCAAATCTCTTTAAATCTCTCTATATCCCCATCTTTCTCTCTATACATCTCTCTCTCTCACTATCTCTCTTTCTCTATCTATCTCACTATCTCTCTTCCTCTCTCTCACTATCTCTCTTTCTCTATCTGTCTCTATCTCGGTGTGTCATCAGTTCAGTGCAGACAATAAACCGACTCAGGCAGTGAAGGGATGGAGGCGATGGCGGTGTTTGCGGAGGAGGGCTGAAACACGATGAAGGGCTGATAAGAGGGATGAGAACAGCAGGTGTCGGCTGTGATCAGAGCAGAATATGAGGAATCTGTCAGCGGACTGATTATTTCGGCCCGCCCCGCCGTCGACAATGAAACCCTGCAAATGGAACACAGACCTCTGACTGCGCCGGTCAGAGGAGCGCAGATGGGATATTGTTCCCTCCGCCAAGGAGGTAATGCTTTGGCCGGCGTCGGCTGGAGGGATTACTGAAAAATTCATGAATGGATTTTGGTCAAACCTTTGGAGAGGGTGGCGAACATCTCCGGCAACAACTCGTTAGGTTTTAGAGGTTTTAATTTCCAGTCTCGGGCGGCGGAGGCGTAAAAACACGGATCAGACATATGAGGAAGTATAATTAGTTCATGCAGGTTATTTCTGCACAAGTGGAAAATAACCTGCAATAAATCCACATCCAAAATGAAGAGTGGGCTAGAAACATTATTATATAGGTGTGAAGGTCGTACGGGCCGAGTGACGCTGGACGTCTGAGGGAACCAAGGCCAAAATAACAAATACAACCCGAGTTAACATGGCAGTCAGTCCATCTTCATCTGAGCGAGTTTCTGTTATTTAACACAGATCCTACTAGAGGAACGGACAGGAGGTCTCACTCTCGCCAAAACAGCGGTGATCTGGATCCAGATGGGATTCTTGACTTATTGATGAAAGATATTAATGCAGGATGTAGTTCCAATATCTGAATGCTTCTTCCATTGGTATATTTCCATCCCTCTCCACTCAGATTCCTGGAAGTCCCTCCAGTAGGTCATGACTAGTTGATTAAAAACTTAAAGCCTGGTCTCGTGGAGTTTGAAGAAGTAGCCCCTCCTCTTTTTTTTGAAAAAGAGGAGGAGCCACATTTTGAAAAGTTCTTCATTTTCACATGCCCAACACTGCTAACACATTTAGTCAAACTCTGTTTTGGTAGATGAGTTGTAAAAAAATGAAAAATGAAAAGCAAGCCCTATTTTGAAAGTTTAAAAAAAATGAACTAGAATATGAAGTCTTGACTCCTCCTCTTTTTCTGGTTCTGCTCCGATATTTTATTTCCGTTCTTCCTTTCATCGCATCCATATTTAGATTCTTGAAAATCTGTCATGCAGTTATTTTTTCACACCTAGCTAACAAAAAACACTCCAGAAAGCCTGATCTTGTAATTAAAAAAAAAAAAAAAAAAAAAGTACAGGAAAGATTCCTCATTCTTCAAAACAAGCTATTTTTCTTTGTTGTCTCATATTCCGGTCTTTTCTACCCAGGTTCTTCAAAATCCTTGACCTACAGTAAGCGTAATGGACGCAAATGCTTTAAAAATAAAAGCTGTATTTTGCGGCGTTATAAAAAGCCAAATAAAAACTGTGTTTGTAGTAGTTGATTACCAGATGAAAATTCTGGGTGTAAAATAGCTTATTTTACAACGTTGGAGAATACAGATGATGTTCTTCCTAGTTTCATGATATCCTATTTATTTACTCCTCGGCGGGACTAAAAATGAATCCCAGCTGGTCTTTGGTGTAATATCTGGTGATCGCGTTCGGCTCCTGCATCTTGGGTTGTTCTGTCGGAGATGTTTCTGCTTGGAGGTTGAAGCACTCGCTTCTGCAAAGCTGCAGGGAAATGTCAAAGACGGAGAGGAAGCAGGCTCCTTTTTTTTGTTTTTGTTCCCCCGACCGGTTTATATGGACAGACTCCTCTTCACCACAGAAGCCATAACAGCTGGAATCAGGAAATGGCTTTCAGTGTGACATCTCAGCGTCCGTCTGTTCGTTTCTGGTCACCATTATCCTCAGCGGCCTTTCCCTCTCAGAGGGGCCGTCTGGGTAATTTGCCCCACAGCGGCGGTTCCAGTTGGACTCCTTTCAGGCTGACGTATGAAGCCGTGTCCCTCATCATTGGGCTCGCCGTGACATTTGGAACCGCGGTTCTCCAGCAGGGCTGACGAAAGCTCCCTGAAAGCCGCCTCTCTGCTGGATCGAGACCTTCTGTTGGTGCCTTTGGCGTTGGTGGTTCTTGTGGTGTGATTAAATATCCAGGCTGCAGAAACATTTCCACATGTTTAAATGCGTCTTTCTGCTGGCAGCGCTGACGGACGTACAAGTTCTTTCACTGTAGTTTTCGTTTCTCTTGGGGTCTATTTTGTTTTCTTCTCCTCTGTAGTCACTCACTGTAGTTTTGTAGTTTTCTTTCAGCTTCTCATTGAATTTGTTTTTCTATAGTCTCGATTTCTGTGATTTTAGTTTTTCTGTAGATCTTTCAATAGTTTGTTTTTCAGTTTGTCATTACTGTCTGTCTCACTGTAATTTCAGTGTCTCGGTTGCTTTTCAGTAGTTTCTCACTCTGTTTCCTTTAGTTTCTGTCTTTGTAGTTTTGTTTAGTTTTCTCATTGATTGTGTTTTTCTATAGTCTCGATTTCTGGGATTTTTGTTTTTCTGCAGTTTGCTGTAGTTTTTGTTTCTATTTGGTTTCTTTTTCTCTAATTCATATTTTTCTCTGTAGTTTTTGTTTCTTTATAGTTTAGATTTCTATGTAGTAAATATTTTGCAAAGGTTTCTATCTCTGCAGTGTCTGTCTCTGTAGTTCTGGTTTCTCTGTAGTTTCTTTATCTCTTTAATTCATATTTTTCTCTGTAGTTTTTGTTTCTCTGTAGTTTAGATTTCTATGTAGTTCATGTTTTTTTGCAGCAGTTTCTATCCCTGCACTGTCTCTCTCCTTAGTTCTGGTTTCTCTGTAGTTTCGGGGTTGCTGTTCGGATCTGTTCTGATTGTTTCATCCCTTTCTTGTGGTACGAATGTTGCTTCTTTTTTTTAACGTCCACATGTCTCTGTTTGGGACTAGAGTCACGATGGGACACAGATGTCGATCTGCTCAGACGGATGATGTTCGCCAAGACCTTTGATGTCATTACAATCTTGGTATCCGTCCCGGGAAGTCACATGGTTGTCGGTCTGTTCGGATATCCAGAGTCGTCTTATGCCACAGATTTGACTGGAGGCTCGGTACCGGCCGCACAAACGTGGATGTTATAAATCAAACCCAAAGTCTACGGTGTGAAACCGGCAACCAGGCTGGAATCTTCAAACTCCGTCTCCTACTTAGCGCCCGCCGCAGGAGAAGAGGATACGTCTCAAACCGCTGCCTTCATCCTCCATGTTTTAGAGGCTGTCTGGAGGACGTGCCGTCGCCAGATGACTCTTAAATCTGCCTGAGCCTTTTCTTGTTGACGTATTCTCCTGTCCTCCATATGGTTTATATATGTCAGGGGGTCCGAACCCGCCCACATGTACGTGTCTGTGCATGCTTCACCCCGGCCTTCCTTTACATCTTCCTCTTCCTCTTCATCCCGCTCTTTCTATTCTCTGCTTCCACGTGTGTCATGCTCGACTCTGTGATGAGAACCCAGCCCGGCTGATTACCGTCTAAATAAAACATCCACGCCACGGGAACGCCTGACAGCCTGAGGGGGCGGGCGAGGAGCATCTTTCCAAACAGTGTGAATATTTGAGATATTCTAGCCTTCGATGAAGACTAGGTTCAGTTGGATGGCCTCGGATAAATATTCTATTTCCCTTTTTTTCTGTCTGGCATCAAAAAATGAGAGGAATAAAAGTCGGAGCGTCCCTAAATTCCCAAACTTGTTCCCAGATGGGACTTTTCAGACCTTTCAGTTCCACCGCGTCAGATTTCCGTCCCACTATCCGTCTTTGTCATCCTCCTTGAGTCGAGCCTGTCTAACTCCCCCCCTCCCCCCTCCTCTTTTTGTCAACCTTTTCATTTCACTCTTACTCCCAGAGAGCACTAATCACCAATCAGAACATTTTCACATCCAGATAACCTTTATTTAATTTGGCTTTTGCTCGATCAAACAGCCTCGGATGTCATTCACGCCTCCGATTCCATTTTTTCGAGTGACGCCGGCTGAACACTCAGGGGAAATCAGCGGCGTCAAAAACTGAGAGTTTTTTTTTTTTAAAGTGCTCAGATTCCTGATGAGGCCTTCGCATTTTATTTTATCTGTGAAAATTGTAGCTGCATATTTTTTCTTGCTGTGGCGATATTAACCCCCCCCCCCCTCTCCACTCCGCTTGGATTGGATTGCCGAAATTGCGGTTGAATTAAGTGGATCACTGCAGCAGCACTGTGGTAATTTAGAAAGTCTCATTTTATTCCCGTTGTTGTTGCCGCCGCCGGTTCACGCGGAGCCGGAGATACTTTATGCGTGGAGCCCTGGTGTTGCGGGGGGGTCCGCAATGAGTTTCTGCACATTGGATTATAGATTCTAAACTGACTTTGGCCGCGCCAGAACAAAAGAAATATTACAAGCGAAACATTAGACCCATTTGTCATAAAGGAAGATTATCTGCCGCTAAAACGGCTACTTCACAAGAGTCTGCAAGCATTTCCTGTTACAATGAACGCGGCGATGACGGAACCCGCTGAGCTTTATTACCATTGTCTCAACTTTAAGGGTACCGACCCAATTACATCAGTACTTAGGAGCACTGATTCAGGCTATTGGGCCAAATCCTGCTGTATTAGAGGACCTTTGGGTATAAGGAGAAAGAGAGACTCCATGACTCACCCCTATAAATGTGGCTACGACAGCACTGGCTGTAATCTACGCGGCGATTGTGTAGCTGGACAGGAAGTGGATACTAAATATAGATACGGACCGGAGGGTGTACTCGGTTCGGTCCAAGTCTGAGTCCTCGCAGTAGCTGGACATTAATTTAGAGTTTCACCCCCCCATCCCAGGTAGGAGGTATTAAACCTGCATAGACATGTAATTCACTGTCAAGTAGTAAATGTTGATATTGGAGATAACTGGGTTTTTCTTTTTTTACATAATCCTGGATGATGTTAGCTTGGCTTTTTTTTTTTTTTTTTACAAAAAAACATAGTCCTCCAACAACTTCAATCAAAGTTCATTCCTCAGCACAAAGTAAAACAGTACCGTGTAACGATGTACACGGTCTTGTGTTGCTACTTATATATTATATTTAGCTTAATGCTATGTTATTAGTATAGTTAGGCTTAAAGTAGAAGTTATCACAAATGGCACAGCGTAAAAAAAAACAACATTCCGGTTGCTCCTACCTGTTGGATACCTCACCTCACTTCCTGCTTTGCAGTAGCGTTGGTGGTACCGCAACCTGGTGAGAGGTACCATTAGATGTTGTTGTTCCATCTCCAGCTATGCTAACGGAAGCGCTGCTACATCACAGACACCTGGCTTGAAACGGTTGAGTTCGGGTGTAAGGACAAGGATCCAGACAAGAAAAACAAAAACACCAAGAGACATTTGATCCGTTTTGGGTCTTGAAGACGCCGCAGCATCTTTGTCGAGCAGCGCCAGCAGGAGAAAGATGGTCCAACAGAGAAGAAGGAACACATAACCGGCGACGTCATGGAAACCGAAGTAAGAGACAACATTAAAAAAAAGAAAGAGAAATGCATTGTTTATCCGAAGTTAGCAGGAGGCCTAAACTGTGAAAAGTTCCTCTAGATGAGGATCAAAAGAATCCTGTTTACATTCTTTGCTCCATTATTCACTCACAAACAACGGATAAGCGGGTAGCGTCACGCCAAAGTCAAGCCAAACAATTTAGGTAATGCGTCAAGAGGATGAAAAATGCATCAGATCAGAAGAAGAAAGCGACGTTGTGAAACGCAAAACCACAGATGGAAGCCATCTTTTCTACACGCGCCTTCCACCAACACACATCCTCCTCTTCCTCCTCCTCCTCCTCCTCCTCTGAGGCCAACCTGCAGCCGGGCTGATAGAAACCCAGATAACGTCTCCTCGGCTCACCGAATCCCCGAGTTATTGACGAGGCTGTCGGCCCGTCTGGATCCCATTATCAAAGTGTCTTTAAAGGAGACTAATTGAATTAGCGCGCCGATCTGTAATTGAAAGCTGGCTTCTAACGATGCATTGTGGGTTGTTTTTTTTCCGCGCCGAGACGGAAACGTCCACATTAATCAAACGCCCCTCCGCCCGTGACGGATCGGTCCGCGCGCCGCAGTATCAACACACTATCAGGGGCCTTGAGTTGATTTAAGCCAATAAAGCCGGCTGGCTTTTACGGCATCTGTCACCCGGAGTCAGACGGCGGTAGATAAATGTTTGATTCCCACTCCCTTCGTCCCGCTGACATCCTGCGCCGGCATCGACGCGGCTCCGCGTCCGACCCCGGCGGCTGACCCGTTAAATAAGACATAGCAGGTTGAGCGCGGCGACGTGCGATGATTGCGTCCTGGGACACAATGAAACGGAACGGCGTCCAGCTCAAAGCGGGTTTTTGGTTGGAAATCCGAGGAAGGGCCATCTGTGAGATGATCTCACCTGGAGCCCCGAAGAGATTCATCAGATTCTCTCTTCTTTACTGGCTCTTCCTGAAAGGGGTCACACAAGCGCTGACCCCCGAGCTTTTTGTTCCACTGACTTTCATCGATCCTTGTGCTGCTCTTTCTTCTTCTTCTTCCACAAACTAAATTATTTTCTCATTGGGTGAGGTCGTAACGGCGCCATGCAGTGACCTCATTCTACTTCTTCTTCTCTTGTGGTTTTTATTTTCTTCCTTTCTTTTTGATGCCGTTCATGACTGGCTTTAATATTATACAAATAACAATCACACAAGATGTGATACATGAAAGTGGACATCTTGATCTTACTCTGTTATCACCTTTAGAAACATTTAGCAAAGTGGTTTTATAAAAACTGAACGGTTCAGGTATAAAGAGTGAAACAGTCCAGGTTCATACGGTGAAAGAGTCCAGGTTCATACGGTGAAACAGTCCAGGTTCATACGGTGAAAGAGTCCAGGTTCATTCAGTGAAACAGTCCAGGTTCATACAGTGAAAGAGTCCAGGTTCATTCAGTGAAACAGTCCAGGTTCATACAGTGAAACAGTCCAGGTTCATACGGTGAAACAGTCCAGGTTCATACAGTGAAACAGTCCAGGTTCATTCAGTGAAACAGTCCAGGTTCATACAGTTAAACAGTCCAGGTTCATACAGTGAAAGAGTCCAGTTCTTTAACTCTTCATCTTTGATCAGTACCGACCCAGGTGGCGTGTAGTTGCAGTCTTCGGGTCAGAGGTTAAGTCTAAGTTATAGTCAGTGCGTCAGTGTTTGGTCTGGTCATGGACGTGTGGAGCTGTGCCGGAGAGAGGGAGTGGATTCCAGTCACCAGTGATGGATATGTGTTTCTGTCGGTGACCCGGTGTGTTTTCAAGGTCAACATGTGTTTCCAGTCTTGTCAGAAGGGAAAGAATGAGCTTTCATGCCACTTTGTAAACCAGCAACTGTTTGTATTTATGCACAATGTCATTCTGCTTGTAATACACAAGGTCTCACATCAAGAGCTGGTGGGGGGTCAACCCTCACCCATCCAATCCAGTTTGTCAGAACCTTTGATCTCTGTGTGTTGATGATATTGGCCAGAACAGTTAGGTGTAATCGGACACCCTGGACAAGGGAAGCTTGACAACTTAAATGCCATTGCTGAAAAACCGGTGGAAGTGCAGGTGGACTTGATGTGGATCAGAGTGTGTCCATAAGTGGACCACAAATAATTTTTTTTTTATTCCAAATTGGGCAATTTTGTGTGACTAGTTGGTTGTATAGTAGATCTCCGTTCTACCCACTCATACCGCCTCCTCCTTCCCCGGACTAAGCACCATGGGTGATCGGGCCTTCTGTTCTGCTGCCCCTCGTCTGTGGAATGCCCTCCCTGACCATCTGAGGGCTCCACAGACGACTGAGACTTTTAAAAAAGGACTTAAAACTTTCCTTTTTAGCAGAACCTATCACTTTAATTAACATTGCTGCTTTTTTGTCATATTTTTATATAGTTATATTATTTTTTTTTTTTTATGCTTTATCTCCTTTTACTTTGTAGCACTTTGAGATTTGATCCAAATGTAAAGTGCGTTATAAATGAAATGTATTATTATTATTATTAGATCAGGCTCTGGTTACGAAAACTTTGTTATGACATCACATTGTGAGGTCACGATGTGACGTCCCGAAAATTCATCTCCCCTTATTTCATCACTTTCTCTATCGTCACTATTAAACCGCTAATTAACCTGCTTTTTTTAAAGCATCACAATCCGGACCTCGTTTCTATGTCAGCAGATTCTACAGATTTAGCGTCTCGAAGAAATGGCTCCAGTTTGGTCAATAAATACTTTCTCTGTGCTGTAGCGTTTATTTTAAACATTTATAGAAACTGTCTCGTCGGCATTTATTTATTTATTTATTTTTTGGTCTCTAAAAAGTCAAGCGGCTTCTAGAAGCTTTAATTGGGTTCCCCGCAAAAATAAATCTCCCCTCCTCTCCTCTGCAGGGCCGCGGCTCTGAATGCAAACGTCCACGCCGGCTTATAAGTGGCCGTGTGGTCAAAGTGGCAGGAAAGAGGAGCGGGCGCCACTTCATTAAAGTGCAGCGTTACTCCGCTCACTCCTTCTGCCGTACAAACACACCGGGCGCCGGCCACTTCATTTACTCTGAGAGGTAGAAGGAAAAAGGCCCCGACGGATTCTCCGGTTAATCTTTAATGAGCCCCGGGGCCGGAAAATGCAAAAAAACCGCCCGCCTCTCCTCCTCAACATCCAGGAAACAAACAATGACTCGGCAGGAAAAACACACCGGCCACTCATGCGTGCCCGTCCGCCTGCAAGCCATTAACCCCCCAACTCAACCCTGAATTATTGATGCCCCTATCAATCCCTCCTCCCGCCGCGGCCTCCATCCCGCAGACGGGAATAGACGACGTCTGGGTGGTGCGGTTGAGGGAGCGCGGCGAAGCCTCTCGGGGCGTCTCCTTCTTGACGTTCCGGCGGAGAAGCTAAAACTGATTGCTCCATCTGTCAATCGCGCTGCTGGAGTCGGCGCGGGGGGCTGCTGGTGTTTGTCTGCATCCTCTCATCTGCAGCATCTCCACCTCCAACCGCCTCCGCCCTAGATTTCGCTTTGTGCCGCCGTTCAGGGGCAGGGGGTCATTTATCGAGAGCAAATGGACCTTAATAAGAGTCGATAGTGGCGCCAATGAAAGGCTGGTTGGAAAACCACCTCCATCAGCTGAGGTTCAGACTTCATCCCAACTTATAGACCAGAGGTCTTCCCGGGATCAGGTCCAGATTCCGACCGTGTCACACCAAACTCATCAGCAGATGCAGATTTTGAGCCAACCATCTCTTCAGTACAGCCTCCTCGGAAGGTTTGTGGGCGTGAACTGATCTTCTCAGGTCCAGACCACTCCAAACCCTAAACCTTACTCTTCGGATCAGGACCCTCGATTTGAAGCATGACCCAAATGAGTTAGCCAGTCGGACTGATGACCTGACATTCTCCCTCAGAATTTTCCGCTAGGAGCGAAATTCATATTTCCAACAATCGTGCCGAGTAGTTCTGGTCCCGAAGGATCAAAGTATCTCCACAACATTCCACTGCCACCTCCATGTAGGCATGACGCTCTTTCAGTGGGATGCTGTTTTTGGTTTACAGCAGATGTGACGAGACCCCATGTCCCCCCAACAGTTCAACATTCCTCGAAAGTCTTCTGTGGATCTCAAGGTTCCTTCAAACTTAAGGACATTCTGTGAAGGCCCTGTACTGTCCCACGTCTTCGTCATTTGTAGATAATAGTAGTAATAGTGTTGGAAACCTTCCCACAATGAAGGATTTAGATTCTTCCTCATCTGGGTTGGAATTTCTTTTGATTTTGGCCCAGTGTGCTACTGGTGAGACCGACCAGCCAACTCCGTTCTTTCTGAGAATATTCTATTGAAGTGGTGATGTGATTGAACGGGTCCAGTACTCATCGGTTCTGGGTGGTTTTCTAATCCAGCTGGAACCAGTTATTAATGAAATAAGGCATTATTTTTTTGAGGGGGAGAATCCGTCGGTGTGCGGCCCGATTCCTCAGAGACGACGCTCGCCGAATTTCAAAAAGAGAAAGAGGGTCTCCTAGATGTCTGTGTGTGCTGTGATGAATGCCGATCTCATTTACTCTTCCTCAGATAGACTCCTCTCCCTCTTCTGATGTTCCGGCGCCTCACTTCCCCCGGCTCCTGATAAATATTGAAGGGTGTTAGATGTTCTGCTGAGCCTCTTTGAGCTGTTATTGTTTCTCCGTCTGCAGGTTCCCGCTTTTATCTGGCGTTTGGTCGCCCGTGTGATTACGTCTCCTTCTGGGGAATCATCCTGGGTCGCCTGTTTCATTAAACACAAGGCGGCTTTATTCTCATTTCTTTTAGCAGCGTTCCTTTTATGCGTGTCACATGTCTGCGAAGGCAGCGGCGCAGCCGTCCACCGATTCAAGAATTAGTTCTTCTTCTTCTTCTTCTTCTTCTTTCCTTCTAAGAACCAGAAGAAAGTCTTTGTAGTTTTTGCACATAATGCTTGTATTTTTTCAGTCTCTTGTCCGGGACATCAAGGCGGAAGAGTTTGTTTGATAGTCTTACTTTTGTTGATGCAGTTGTGTGTCCTCCACCAAATAAAACAAAAAAGTAACTTAAATGTGTTTTAGTTTGATTCAACAGCCTTCAGTTGGACTCCTCAAACATCAGCCTTCGTCAGCCAGTATGTTTGATTCTGCTTCATCGTCTTCATACAAGCGTCCATCAGTTTCAGAGGCAGGTTTTTCTTCACACGCTTCCTTTTCAAGACGGGCCCGGTGGGCCTATTATTGTTACGTGTGAACGCGATGGAGGCATAATGGCGGGACTGAACTGGTACCACCTTCTCACATATTAGTAACAGATCCAAAAATAATTGCATAAACATGATTCAGACAAGACAAAAAAATGAATCGTAAAAGCAGCTGGTAGCGGTTAGCAGTTAGCAGCTAGCAGCTAACTCATAGAGGACAAGAATGAACGGTGTAGCGCCGGCCCTGCTGCCTTACACGCTGAGATGCACCGATATCCGTAGAAGTATCGGCCCGATATATCGGTCCAGTGAACGCCTCATTCGTGAATCAATATTTTGGCCTTACTTCACCTCAAAGTGGGCGTCGGCTTTAACTTTGACTCCAGTCGGTCGTCTGTCTGTCCTGACGCTGACGGCCCACCGAGCAGGAGACGACATCTTCTGCATCGAGGAGGTCCTTGCCCTCGGTTCCTCTAACATGCGCTCTCTCACACATTACCCTGCAGCTATTTGTACTCCGGACTCCTAAAGTGTCATGGCAACCAAACGTGAGGCTCATTTTCATCCTGATGAGGCCGGCGCCGGCGCCGGCGCTGCTGCTGCCGGGCGTCCGTCCTCTCAGGTGTCGCCCTGAAATTTTAATGACTTTCTTTCCTCGGTTGCTCATTTTTCGCCTCTTTGCTCTGGATGAGGAGTGTTTTTGTGTTCGGGTGCGTAAGCCTCAGCGTCGGTGTTCAGAGAGAGGACAACAAAAGCAATTTGTAAAGGGCAGGTATTTTTTTTTTATACCTGTGGAAGGCCGCTTCCGATCTGCTCGCCTCGGCTTCCTCGGGTTAGCCGCTCTGTTCTTCATCAGCCGAAATACACTTGAGATTCGGGAAGGTCTTACCTTCTGCACACCGGCGGGAATCTAAGCAGCAACTCTAGAAAACAGAATCACGTTGAAAATGAGTTTGAAGACTTGGGGAAAACGACCATAGATTCATTCTATCCTGTGTTATAGATGGAATTTGCATTCTGGTTTGTCACATGGAATAAAATCCATTAAGACCTAATGTGACAGAGAACAACATTCTGATAGGCTTAAGTTCTTCCTCGTACCGATTGATCTTCATTTTTTTTTTACTGCCTGGCAAAGTCTAGTTGGATACTTTTTTCTGACAAGAGCAACATTTTTTTTTTTAGATATCGGATCTACAATCTAAACTAATTTTGACTGTTTCCTTACATTTGAAATGTAATATTTAATATTGCTAAATTTTAACTAGCCTACAACTAAAATTGATTTGATATAACTCGTCATATAAAATCCCTCTGGGTTCCATTGGGGTTTTAAAAAGTTCAGTATTTTATTTAAATGTTTTTCTCTCATTGACTTTTTTATCGAATTTTTAACCAAAAATGACAAAAGCCGTTAAAAAGAATAAAAATGTTGTCGGTATTTTCTAAATACTATGTTATATGCGAGATGAGTATTATGAGGAGAGAGGACGCTCCTCTCTGATGACGCTCCTCTCTGATGACGCTCCTCTCTGATGACGCTCCTCTCTGATGACGCTCCTCTCTGATGACACTCCTCTCTGATGACACTCCTCTCTGATGATACTCTTCTCTCTGATGACACTCCTCTCTGATGACACTCTTCTCTCTGATGACACTCCTCTTCTCTGATGACGCTCCTCTCTGATGACGCTCTTCTCTGATGACGCTCCTCTCTCTGATGACACTCCTCTTCTCTGATGACGCTCCTCTCTGATGACACTCTTCTCTCTGATGACGCTCCTCTCTGATGACACTCCTCTCTGATGACGCTCCTCTCTGATGACGCTCCTCTCTGATGACACTCCTCTCTGATGACGCTCCTCTCTGATGACGCTCCTCTCTGATGACACTCCTCTCTGATGACGCTCCTCTCTGATGACGCTCTTCTCTGATGACGCTCCTCTCTGATGACGCTCCTCTCTGATGACGCTCCTCTCTGATGACACTCCTCTCTGATGATACTCTTCTCTCTGATGACACTCCTCTCTGATGACGCTCCTCTTCTCTGATGACGCTTCTCTCTGATGACGCTCCTCTTCTCTGATGACGCTTCTCTCTTATGACGCTCTCCTCTCTGATGACGCTCGTCTCTGATGACGCTCCTCTCTGATGACGCTCTTCTCTCTGATGACGCTTCTCTCTGATGACGCTCCTCTTCTCTGATGACGCTCCTCTCTGATGACGCTCTTCTCTCTGATGACGCTCCTCTCTGATGACGCTCCTCTCTGATGACGCTCTTCTCTCTGATGACGCTCCTCTCTGATGACGCTCCTCTCTGATGACGCTCTTCTCTCTGATGACGCTCCTCTCTGATGACGCTCCTCTCTGATGACGCTCTTCTCTCTGATGACGCTCCTCTCTGATGATACTCCTCTCTGATGACGCTCCTCTTCTCTGATGACGCTCCTCTCTGATGACGCTCCTCTCTGATGACGCTCCTCTCTGATGACGCTCTTCTCTCTGATGACACTCCTCTTCTCTGATGACGCTCCTCTCTGATGACGCTCCTCTCTGATGACGCTTTTCTCTCTGATGACGCTCTTCTCTCTGATGACGCTCCTCTCTAATGACACTCCTCTCTGATGACACTCCTCTCTGATGACACTCCTCTCTGATGACGCTCTTCTCTCTGATGACACTCCTCTCTGATGACACTCCTCTCTGATGACACTCCTCTTCTCTGATGACACTCTTCTCTCTGATGACGCTCTTCTCTCTGATGACACTCCTCTCTGATGACACTCCTCTCTGATGACGCTCTTCTCTCTGATGACACTCCTCTCTGATGACACTCCTCTCTGATGACACTCCTCTTCTCTGATGACGCTCTTCTCTCTGATGACGCTCTTCTCTCTGATGACGCTCCTCTCTGATGACACTCTTCTCTCTGATGACGCTCCTCTCTGATGACACTCCTCTTCTCTGATGACGCTCCTCTCTGATGACGCTCCTCTCTCTGTTTTTGTGCTGCTGCAGGACGACGAGGCCGGAGAGGAAGAAAACGGCCGGATCGAGCCGGTGGGTCGAGCCGACTCCTGCATGGACCACACGCCCGTGAGGTCACTGGAGTAAGTTCCGTCGGTCACCGCTGTCTTAGTCTCTTCTGTGTGATGAAACTCCTGATGTAAAACTCAAGAGTTGAGTCCAAAAGGCGACATCCACCAGAGCATTCAGCTTTTAAAAAAGAGTTTCACTGATAAATATAAATTTGTCTAGATTTGAGTTTTTTCCTCTCTCCGTTTTCCCCTCCAAACAGCCATAACATTATAACCACCAATAGATTAAGTCAGAATTTCATTGATCATTTTTTAAACCGCCATGCCTACAGTGGGCGGGACGTATTAATTCATCATATTGTCTTATTGTCTTTGAGCAGAGATCCGGTTCAGACATCTTGTCCAATGTTTACCGGTATCTAACGGATCTGAGCGACTTTTTGGCCTGAGCAGCTCCAGAACTGCGGGTCTTGTTGGGCGTTCCTGGTCTGCTGTGGTTGCTATGTACCAAAATTGGTCAACTGGTCCAACTAAACTACAAAAATGTTAACTGATGCACATCATGAGTTGGTCCGATCCAACAGAAGAACTTGTGTTAGAAACATTGATGAGAAAGCGGGCCTGCACAATATAATACAGGTGGTTTTAATGTTATGGCTGATTGGTGTAAAGCAGAGCTGCTTCCAAATGGTTAATCTTTGGAATGAAACCCAATTTTTTGGTTATTATGGGCTCTGCACCTACAGTACACGACCCGACAAGGAAGTTCGAGGCTCCAAAACTCTTTTCTTCGTTGCCTTTTTGTTGGTTTTGGTGGTTTTTGCCATTTTTTCAGCATAAAATAATGCTGAACTCAGCAAAATGAATGATTCTCAGGTGACGGAGCACTAGTCAGTCCACCCCTCTGCCACGGCGAGCTCGATCACAGTGGGAATCACGACCGCAACCAGAAGATCTAGCCCTCCGTTGGTCTGAAACTAGCTCCTCCCTTGAAAGTTGGACCAGCCAAGCGACGCCATTCTCCAAACAATTACACCATAAACTACTTTAATGGTTTATCCTCAGGTTCTTCTTCCCTACTCCTAGTCTTTTTAAGGGGAAATCTCATTCCAACCCTGCTTCCTCATTAGCATAACTCACTTCTGCGGGAGCGAAAACGATCCCCGACCCGCCATGGAAGCTCTCCCACGCGCGAAGCCGTTCAGCTCCTCTTATTAACGGCTGCGTTCTGTTTTGTCATCTTGCTCCGTTTGCCTGCTTCCAGTTTAATATGCAGGTACGGCCTCGTGTTATTGTTCCTATGATTTCCCACAGACTCTGGCTTCTCCCGCCTCCCACTTGTCAACACGGGGCCCATTTTCCCCGAGCTAATCAAATCCTCCGCCCTCAAAGCTGCGGCGGTTTAGCTTCGGCGTCTTGTAAAAAGGCAACGGCGTATAGATGTTTTTTACGAGCAGATGTTTGGGCAGGTGCGGAAATGTAAAGACTTGTAGCTTGTGTTTTCTGCTTGCACGGGGTCAAAGGTTGAACAGGCATCCACATATCGTTCTGTCATGGGAAGTGGGTGACGTAATGTTTGAGTTTGTGTCTCCCACACAGGAGGAAATCAGGCGTTTCCAGAAAATAACCCAATAAACGTGAAAAAAATAAATGTTCTCACACACAACAAACATTCCTGATGTGGTGCCTTGGATTCATGTCGTGTTTAATGTATCCGTTTCCATGGTAACAAGTTGGACGGGTTCATTTTGGCGCTCTTGTTGCTTTGTTCCCGGAGCGTAAATCATAAAACGCTTCATTTTTATTTATTTTTTGAATGAAACATTCCAAACAAAAGTTTTGAAGTGCTTTAATGAAAGAACTTGATTTATAAGCTATTTTTTTGTTGAAAGGGTTACAAGTCGAATTTGGGCTCGTTCTCTGAGTTTGGGGTTTTTTGCACAACCCGAATCTCAGAAGGAGCGTTTTTATTAAATAGTTTTTTACAGTTTCCTTTTTTCCTCAGTTACTGAGTCGGAGGGAGCGTCACGGTTTTTTGGTTCGTCAAAAACTCAAACGATTGTTCCACCTGCTGCAAACATGTGAAACTTCTTCAATCAAGATGTTCGGCCCCTGAATGGGTTACATGATTATCAACTTCCCTGTAAAGATTTCTGATCTAGAGTGTGTTTTAGTGTGTGTGTGTGTGTGTGATGATTTCTGAAAACCTCCGGTTGTCCTTTGTATCCTTTACATGATTTATTTGAATTGCACTGTTTTCTTGTTTTGTTGTTTTGTTGTTTCCTCCAACACCTTCTTGCTTTGTGTTTTTATTGTTTGTCATCTTCTCATCCCGTTTCTTTCTCTTTTTTTTTCTCCCCCCACATGGTGTCACCCCTTTCCTTTGCTCTCCACTCCCCTCCCCCGCTCCCGCCCTCCATCCGTCTCTCCATCCTCCATCCGTCTCCCAGAGACATAGTCAAACTGGTGGAGGTGTCAAACGATGGCGGGCCCCTGGGAATCCACGTGGTGCCTTTCAGTGGCAGGGATCGCAGGTAAAATGAGGCTCAAGCTGAGCTCCGAGGAAACGCTGGAGTCTGAGATCACACCAGAGTGATCCCCGACCCCAACCCGCCATGTTTTTGGGTCCGTTATGTTAAAGCCATGGAGTGTTTAGGTCCCAGCAGTGACGACCTGCTGGGACAAATGACTCAATGTTGGCGCGTTCCGTATTATTAAATGGGAGGGGGCTTTATTTTTAACCCATCCAGGTGTCTGGAAAGGCTGTTTTTGTCTTTGCTGGAGGCTGCCCCTTGGGGCCACTCACTCACTCACTCACTCACTCACTCACTCACTCGCCCACTCACTCACTCGCCCACTCACTCACTCGCCCACTCACTTTCTGCTCTTGCCTATACACTGAAGATACACATTTCTTTGTTTGGTTAAAAAGTGGACTTATAAAGTCATTTCAGGTCTTTAACTGAATTTTGGGCCCCTATTTACTAAAACTCATATTTGGGCGCCGCCCCCTTTGGCTTTATGGTCACTTGTTGTTCACCAAAATCCAATTGTGGTCCCCTCAGGAACCTTACATAACTGCATAATTACCATATCTGCATGGTCCATGAAATAATCCCTGTAGTTCCTAGTCACTACATTCCTCCACGCTGAACTTCGACTGGATCTGTTTCATTTAACTACAGAAGAATAATATTTGCCAATGTTTGAACCTTTTTTTTTTCACTTTTTAATTGGTATTTCACTGCACAGCCCACATGGTTAACACCTGCCAGATTAGATTAAAACAGGAAAATTGCCCTCTGGCCCCCCCTTTGGCTCTTTGTAGACTTAAAAAAACAAAATATCTTTGAATGTGTCCAAATTTTTTTGGCTCTTTCTTGGCTGGAGAGAGAAGAGCGCTGCATCCGTGTCGGCGCCTGTATGTAATCATTTTGTCGCTCATGTAAACTTGATGACACACACACACCCTCACACACACACGAGCGTTAGCATTTTCTGCATCGTGAAGCCATTTGCCGCTTTACAGTGATCAATCACGCTTGTTTAGACCCTCTGCAGGTGAACGTTACATTTTCTCCGCCGCTGCTGTCACATCGGCTTTCCGCGATTCAAAGGAGATGCTGAGCAGCAGAAAGAAAAAAGAAAAACACGTGTTGCTTTCAGGAGCACACAGCTGCCACATGGCGACGCGGGAATAAGAGGAATTTCACATCTGGGTCCGATATTCCGAGGGGGAGAGGGAGAGAGAGGGAGAGAGAGAGGGAGAGGAGAGAGAGAGGGAGAAGGAGAAGGAGAGGGAGGCGTTTTGCCTGTCGGGATCAAAGTTGGCTGCAGCGAGAATCGAGTGTAAAAACGGTATCGTTGGCCGAGGTTTTATGAAAACCGGTGTTCCGTCAACCTGCAGCACGCCCCCCCCCCCCCCGCAAAATGTCCGAACTTTCTTTACGATTCCCTCACAAATATGACGATAAACTCCCTGCCTGGCTTTATTGAGAATTCCACAGTCTCTCCTCGCCGCCGGGTTAATCAACCTAAGAGCACGTTTCTAATGCACTTCCCCTTTATTGGCGGCGGGTGACGACGTCCGAGTCGACCGCGGCCCAATCTTTCATCAGAGAAATAGCCTCTCAACGGCAAATCGCATTGTGTTCTCACTCCAATTCAATCAGCGGAATTGTCTCTGAACTTATTTTTCTCTTCAGCTCCTGAACTTCTCCGCCCCTCGCCGTAATCACATTCCCATTCATATTGAATTATAAGCTCCCGCCGCGGCCGACCGTTAAACCCCTGAGATCCAGCCAACTTTACCCGGGCGTCACTCGCTCTCACTACCTCACAAAAAACCCGCGGAGGACTCGATTACGTCGGTGCCGTCTTCGCTGACCGCCGCTTGGTTTTCTCCCCTCAGACTGGAATCTCTAATCCGCAAAGCGCCCTCTCAGGTGACGTTAGCCTCTCGCCGCGGCTGTGCAGCGAGGCATAAGCCAGTTTGCCACAGCGGATCACAGGGCGTCGACGGTTGAAGCGTTGCGACGGTGTCCCCGCTGTTAAAGTTTAACGCCGCTGCTTTCCGTCACTCGCTGAAACACTTTTATTTTGTTTCCCCCAGAGGGGGAAAAAAAAAAAACCAAAACAGGAAGCTCGGAGGTTGGAAAGCTAACACCTGCAAAGCGTCGACCTCGGCTGTGGGATTTTTCTGAAGGTGTTGATTGCCTCTGAATAGATGCCTCCCCCACACGTGTCTCTAAAGCACCTTGATGTGATGCGACTGCGTTCCGTCGCCAGCCCTCGCTGCCATGCGAGCGACGGGACCGCACTGTACAACCATTCAAAGAACCGCAGCGAGGCGCAGAGGCTGCAATTAGGCACAGCTTTTGATTTATGACCGGAACATGGCACAGAGGGGTTCTTGGGTAGCCGCCTGACCGTACAAATAGGACTGTTTGTATTCAAGAATGCCTTTTTCTTTGATGTAGAGAAGAAAAATATATAGGCCTCAAATACTCCTTTTCCACCAATGCAGTTCCAGGCCTGGTTCAGAGCCAGGGCCAAATTTGGAAGCCAACATTCAGGCTTTCTGGTCCCAGAGGGAAACAAAATCATGCTGATACAGAGACAAGAACCGGTTAAATTGGGGGTTGGAGGTGGGATTATTGTAAATGACCAAACTCTGTGACCGATATTGTATAGATTTATTTTTAGTGCAGATAAAAAAACAGCTGGAGTGCTGCTGTGGGCGTTATGACTAACCGCCGATAATCCGCATCTGTAAAGACAGACGGAGAGTCCTTCCTCCGTAGTCTGCGTCCGTATCGGCTTTTATTTGTTTCATGTTTTGCTAGAAATAACCGAAACTCACAAAACACTTTAGCACCACCGGAAACCTCAAGATAGTTTAACCATAATCCACGCGAGATATGAGGAAGAAGAACGGATTGAAGTAAAAAAGGCCAATAACAAACAATGCATTCATTTTTAAAAACGGGAATCTATCGCTACTCTGACATAATTAAATGGCTTTAGTGCCTCGGTGACATAATGACTTGGCTGTAGTTTCTATGTAATGATGGGACTCTAGTGCCTTTGAGACATGATGTCGCAACTTTGGGCCTTAATAACACATAATTCTAGCGGCACTCTGTTATTGAGATTTGCATGTTATGACGTGACTCATGGGCCCTTGTGACCTAACGAGGGGGTTATAATGCCTCTGACATAATGAGGTGACTCTTGTGCCTCTGACATAATGAGGTGAGTAGTGCCTCTGTGACGTAATGTCGTGACTCTAGTGCCTCTGTGACGTAATGTCGTGACTCTAGTGCCTCTGTGACGTAATTTCGTGACTCTAGTGCCTCGGTGACGTAATGTCGTGACTCTAGTGCCTCTGTGACGTAATGTCGTGACTGTAGTGCCTCTGTGACGTAATGTTGTGACTGTAGTGCCTCTTTGACGTAATGTTGTGACTGTAGTGCCTCTTTGACATAATGACATGGCTGTAGTGCCTCTTCTATGTAATGATAGGGTTCCGGTTCCTTTTAGAAATTCTACAACGCCTCTAGGACTCAATGTCACATGATAACGTGCGTCTAGTACCACTTTGATATCGTGACATGGCTGTAGTGCCACAGTGGAAAATCAAACGTGTTCTTAGACGATACACTTGTTGAACCAACTGTACTTGTTGAACTGGCTCTAGCTCCAGCCTGGAACCAGCACCGGATTAACTTTGGTGGGAAAGATCGATATGGGGTAAAACTCCAACTGAACGTTGGTGAAGAACTTTCTTCTCTTATTCTTTCATCATTTTTGCTAGAGAAACTCTTAAAGTCAGTGACATGATCTGCGCAAATGTTTAAAATGTGTCCTCTAGCCCTCATCGGGCGACCTGGACCACACACCTGCCGTCTGACCTCTTGCTGACTTGAACATTTGAACGTTTCAGGACTCTTGGCTTGTTGGTCAAGCGTCTGGAGCGGGGAGGAAAGGCCGAGCAGCAGGGCCTCTTCCAGGAGAACGACTGCATCATCCGTATCAATAACGGAGACCTGCGAAACATCCGATTCGAACAGTAAGGCAGCGCCTCACCGGACCCACCGCTGACCCCTGGTGGGCCCTGGAATTCCTGTTCTTGTAGCTACAGTCCTGAATCCTGTCATCCCTTGCCCTCGCTCCTCTGCTGCCCGTCTCTATGCTAAGCTAACCTTTCCCTATGAAAATCCTCGCCCGACCCCTAACCGCTGACTTGGTCCCTGCAATCCTCCCGCTGGACCCCGAGTCTAACTGTTTTCTTGCTCCTTTCTTTGTAAGGAAGTAGAAATGAGGGTAATAACATTGAAAGCCTCTGCTTTTTTATATCCTGCCTAATTGTACCCGGCCGCTAACTCCCCTCACTCTTTCCTCGATGCTTTCTGCTGCCTGCACGATCTCTTGTTGCATATTTATTGGTACCTGCTCGACACCTCTTCAGAAATCCACCCATGCATAGAGTATGTGTTTGATGTTGCTTTCACCTGTCAGCCTAAATCTTAGGATATATATTGATGTTTTCTACGTTGGTATAAACTCTGGCGATTCCACCAGCGTATTGTTCCACCTTAAAAGTGTGAGAAGAGTCTTATGTAGTTGCAATTGTACAGCAAAGTTTCTTCAACGAAACACTTTCCCTGATTAATACAAAGTACTTGCCGTGGACATTACCTAACAAAGGGACCGTTTCATTGGTCAGAATTGTCTCACCTCCACAGTATTTGTACAGAAGCAGAGATCTAGATAAAGATAAGAACAGTAGCAGTGGAACCGAAGCTTTGTGTTATGTCGTAAAAGCCAGCTCGCCTCTGATGTCTGGGATACAACATCCATACATGGCGCCGTTACAAGAGTGTCAACAGTTGCTCCTGGTATTTTACAGTATTTCTTACATCTGCCACCTCCGTAGACGCTGAGGTCGTAAAGATGCCGAAACGGGCCCGTCCTCCTCAGGGAGGGTCATTAACGTCTGGGAAAAAATGGCATTGGAATTTCACAACCAGATTCTCAAGGGGGTGAATTTTGGTTGTCATTCGCGGGGGGGGGGCCTGGGATGTCCTTAACGTCCGCGCAGCTGTCAGGGAGCGAGGGAAAAGCCGTAGCATAAGTCAGCTTTCTTGAAACAGGTGGTGCTAACAAGACTGGCGCTGACAGCCAACAAGTTTCCATTCACACTTACTGTACATGAGCTCACAGCGAGACAAGCTTTAGAAGGGGATTTTGTATCAGGCGGATGGAGGTCTCCTTCATCTGGAGCCAAATGAGGGGATTATGTGATGAAGCTGTCGGGGAGGGATCAGTCTCTTTGTGGCGCCGCTCACGCTGGCAATAAGTGATAATTAACATGTCAGATTGTTAAGGTGGGCAGAGAGGGGTTTTATTCACATGTGTGAGAGTGAGTCATCCGTTGGGTGGAGTTCTTGAATAAGGAAGGATAATTCAAATCAGTCAAACTGTTGGCCCCCCTTCTCTTAAACTTGCCTTTAAGATACTTGCTGCTGTCTTTTTTTTTTTTATCCCAGAGCCCAGAACATGTTCCGTCAAGCCATGCGCTCCCCGGTCATCATGTTCCACGTGGTGCCGTCCTCCATGAAGGCCCACTATGAGCAGCTGTCCCACACCGACAGGAACCCGGCGTACGCCTCGGGCCGATTCAGCCCTGAATCCCTGAGCGGCAGCACCATCTCCGGCATGGACCACATCCCCCAGAGGATTTCCAGACACGGCTCCCAAAGCCACCCGCACTCCCACCCGCATCCCCACGCTCACTTAGACCAGACTGACGGCTACCCTCCTTTGACCCATCCTGCGGTCTCTGCGGCCAAGCCTCCCACTGGACACGCCCAGTCGCCTCAGAGGGGGTTGAGCCCCACGCCCACGGGGGGATTTACCAAGAAGGTCGGGAGGAGGCTCAACATCCAGCTAAAGAAAGGTGAGGTGAAGGGAAGGTCCGGAACAAACCAGCACGAAATTTATGGTGAACGCTTTTTCTGTTTAGGTCTGTACGTAACCGGGATACATCTACCCATACCTCAAAAACTACAAGACAGAATAGTGACATAGTAGACTTAGTAGTGACATACACGGGTATATCTGGCAATCAGTTTATCAAATTTGTTTATTTTTCATTATTTTAGGAGCAATTAACTTCCGAAAGTTTGCTCAGATTCACCTTCGATGGCGGAGCTACATAGATTTATTGTAGATATAGAATGTAGAAGATTCTATATCGTGTTAGAAGATGCAGCAATACGTTTAAAAGTGTGGGTAGATCTAATGCTTTCACGGCACGACATCCACCTGGTGACATGCGGCCTTTCTGAAGGGAGTTTGCGTGGTTGCCCTTCAAATGCTCCAGCTTCCTCCCACAGTCCAAAAACATAAAATATAGGTGAATTAGTGACTCTAATTTGGTAAATGGTATCGGCCTTGTCATAAACTGCTGGTTCGTACAATTAGCCTCTCACCGAGTGGCAGCTGGGACAATCTCTGGTGGTTGTAGAAGGTTAGCTAACTGTGAGCACATCATCTCTCCCAAGGTTCTTGAAGGTTAATCTTGCTAACTGAAATGAACGGACCCTCGGAGCTCAGTTCAAAGCCAGTGCTCGGATCGAGCCGGTGCTCGGATCATTTAGAGAAGAGCTGCCGTTTCTTGGTGATTCTGTAGTCGTTCTGTAGATTGGCTGCTCATTGGGGAGCAGCTATGGAGGAGGCAGATCGCTTCGCCAACAGCTTAAACAATCCTAATGATTTCTGTTAAGGGAATTCTCTTTACAACAAGGGGATCGGACCCCTCAAAGAGAAAGCTGGTCCAATGTTCAAACAGATCAGAGCAACTTTGACCACTTTAACATTGTAATGGCTGGAAGACTGAGTCCAGAACTGTAGATCTTGTTGGTCAACTTTGTCTACGATGGTTAAAACACACGACGGTGGTCCAAGGCAACGGGCTAAACCATGATATGGTGTATGTCACCTCGGGCCAGCTATAACATTAAGACTACGAGCCAAGTTAAATCCTGTTTCCTCACAGTTCGGTCTTTGAAGGCCCCCAAGGCTCATTGGTGCATGTCTGGAGCAAAGACCAGCTCATTTTGTACAATCCAACAGAAGAGCTACTGTTGCAAAGCTGAAAAGCTTCATGTCTGTTCTGAAAGAGAGACGTCAGAGCACAAAATGCATCACGGCGCTGCTTTGATGTCAAAAACCGACAGAATGTGAGGCAGATGAGTGCATTTAAATAAAATCTATTATCAGGCATTTGGCTTCCATTGGCTGTTCCTACCGGATGGACTACATCATCTTGTGAGTGGAGGATCATTGGATTCTTCTCCAAGAGCTCTGTGAAAATGTATTCCTCTGCCCAGAACTGAGAAAGATACTGTCTGTCTTTTTCCGTCTTGCTATTTCAACTGAATAAACAAGCGTTTCCCCTCAGTCCTGCCTTGTGGGAGCAATTTACAGAAATTGTCCAAACACGCAGAATGTGAACGATGATATAACGGCCTTCGAAACATCGAGCTTCGACTCTGGGAGGTGGGAATCCAGAAGGCGTAGAGATGTTCGCAATAAAGCTTTTGGTCACGTCTCCTGAGTGTTGGCTTTGATTGACAGCTGGCACAGGTGCCGCAGAGCTCCGCCAGCAGGGCAGCAGGTGTCGGTGCCAGGTCTCGGGGCCAGAGAGCTTGTTGCTAAGCAGCCGCTGCCGGTCCTTGCATGCTGTCAAACGCAGCAGCAGAGAGTCCGACAGGGCTTCGCCATATGCCTGCTGAAGTCTTCACCCAAATCTGTCTCATCTCCGGCGCCTGGAATCCAGACAGAACACAAGAGCTCACATCCAGCGCTTAAACATAATACCCACAATACACTGCAACACGCACTTGATATTCCAAGAGGCTGCTAAGATACTATCTTTCCCTCATTCCACCTCTTGTTTTCTCTTGCGGGCGCACACACGCCGGGATTATCGGCGACTCCCGAGAGGCCGTCTGCCTCGTCTGTGTGTCGTTTTGGAGTAGCGACTTCAGCTCGCAGCTTTGAGCGCAGATTAAAACTCCGGCGTTGTTTACGTGTCGGAGTCAGACGCCGCCGACGGCCGCCTCGCCGTATCAAAGCGTCCCACTCTGCATGGGAAATTGCTTAGGTATGTCTTAATCAGACTAATGAGTTTGAAAGATCCTCCTCCCCCGTTTGAAGCCTGGAACACTTCGAGCATTTACCGCCGAGTATAATAGCGCACCTCGTCCGCCCGCGGGAAGCTGATTGGCTCATCAATGCAGGGGATTAGGTGGGAGATGGGGAAGAGAGGAGCATCAGCCCAGGCAGACAGGCAGCTGGGATTAGTGCCAGGGTTCGTTATTGTTCTTATATTAACTTTGATTTATGCACAATGTCATTTGGCAGCGTTTCTCTTAACGAACTCAGACACGGCGAGCCTGTCGGAGTGCAGGAAGTGGCTGTACCCGCAGTGCTTACAGCGAAAGGACAGACCTAAGTGTGTTGATCATCATCTCCGTTGACGGAAGCACTTTAGTCGCCCCCCCCGCCCTCCTCCGCAACCACAGCCAGTCTAATTTGACCCTGCCAGAAATCGTATTTCACTTTTAATTTCATATCAGACAGAAGGATTAAAAGGCCTCATGCTGGGTTTCCTTAAAGGTCCCATATATTTATGTTTACTGGCTCAACTTTATTTACTTTGAAACACCACTTTCATTGTTCTTTATACATTTATTGGAGCTCTCTGCTGACAGGATGCAGCATTTCTCTTCATTTCCTGTATTGAAGCCAATATACGGTAGGAAATTGTCAGTCTAGATTATTGCTGATATGAGAGGCAGGCCTGTGTCCCTATTAGTTTATGATGGTACACCCTGAAGAGGAAGCACGCAATTTACGCAAACAAACCCACATCAATGCAAGTAAAGGTAGATTAATAAGAAAAGACCGACTATGTAAAAATATTAAATCCTGTCAGTGAGGAGCGTTAGCTCCGTCTTTGGAAACAGATCTAGACTTCGAACTCTGTGAAGACTAGCAGAAATTAAGGCTTTATTCAGAGGAGAGGGAGGCACCGTGTCGACGAAAGCTCTGTGCACCACAGGTTGTAAGAACCTCCATTATTTCCTGCATTTTAAACTCAGACTGTTGCATTTGGCAACACATTCCTGAATTACTGTGTTTCAATGGACTTTTTCCTCTATCTCAACTCCACTGGTAAAGAAAGAGGGCCTCCCACCATGAATCGGGCTCCGCTGGAGGTTTCTGCCTCTTAAAAGGCAGTTTTTTCTCACCAGCGTTGCCAAGTACTTCCTGTTCTAAGACTGTTGGCTCGCTGTAAAATAAAGAGTCTGTCGGGACCTGTTGTTTTTGGAAAGTGAGAATGATTTGATGCTCTGTCGTTAAAACTGACTCGACTCTGATGTTGATTCACGTAAATATCGAAATACTAACTTCAGAAACTGGCGTGAAACATTATGGAAACCTGAATATTCTACTTGAATTACTCCATCAGGCCTCTGAATACTGTCACCTGCATATGTCAAAGCAAAACTGCGCACAATAGTGGAAGTTGCTCATTGCCGTCTCACCATATGTGACGGAACGCAAACACTTTTTCTTTTCTTTTTTTTTTTTATGGTCTTTCTCGTAAACTCAAGCTGGTCAGAACAAAGCAACATTCCCACAACTCCCAGTCTGTGCAACACAACTGATGAGTCATAGGAATGGCCCTCATGCTGTTGCTTCCTCCAGTTTTTTGAAGGGGTTCACCGGTGTCACAGCCGGTTAGAGGATGCCCTTCTCACACGAGATCACGCTCCACTCTTGGCGTGACTGAACTTCGTCGTGACGACCGTCAACCAACCACCAAACCACATCAGACTGACAGCTTTCAAATTGAGGACATTTTGATGTTGCCCATTAAACACAATTGAGTTTTTATTGTCTTTCAGCCACACACAGAGTATACCGATGAAAAGATTACAATCAGTAATTAATGTAAGTAGCCTAATAAATATTATGATCGTCGGTGGTCATAATGACATTGGCTGGCCAGCAGCCAGGTTTTCTCCCGTCAAAGTCATCTAAGTTCTAACCGTGCCATTCTCCGCGTAACTTCCAAGATCCACTCAGTTTTGGGTTTTTCATTCTGGCGCGCTCGTCAGCTTTTAGAGCAATATTAGGTGCAATATTCATAAATTGTGATTTGCAGTGATGTAAAGTCGGTAACTAACGTAAAAGTCGGCAAGTGACGCGAAAGTCGGCAAGATATGTAAAAGTGGGCAAGTTACGTAAAAGGCGGGGAATTATGTAAAGTCAGGAAGTTTGCCTGATAAATACGCCCATTGGTCATAATATCTCATGTCATCGATGATAACATGTAATGACAATGATTTTCGTAGAAATAAGATGACTCTGCATAAAAAAAAGAGTTAAGGGTACATTTAAAATAAGATGGAGAATTAACCTTCATTCTTATCATAGTAGTCTAAGTAAACTAAAATAGGGATGAAAACAGGAAACAGAGGAACATAAAGGGAAAATAAAAGTATTCTACATACATGAACACTTAAATCTCAAAAACTTTCCACTGTTGATGCTCAGACCTACATCAGAACCAGGAGAACCACATGGAGGAGGAGGAGAGGAACGAAGATAAAACTCAGATTCTCTGCTCCTCCCACAGGTCCCGAGGGTCTCGGCTTCAGCATTACATCGCGGGACGTTCCCATCGGCGGTTCGGCACCCATCTACGTGAAGAACATTCTGCCTCGGGGCGCCGCCATCCAAGACGGGCGCCTGAAGGCGGGAGACAGACTCCTGGAGGTGAGAATGTGCAGCGATGCAAAACGCAGCAGGTCCGATTGGCGCCGGAGCTGGAGCGCACATTTCAGCGCCTGCATCAGGTGACGCTCGTGTTTTTGATGCAAAGTTGAACAAACCCGCAGCAGGAAGGAGGCGCTGCTACTTTTTTAATCCATCAGAAGTACCTGTCATCTGTCGGACTTGGAAGTATAACTAATGAATTAATCAGTAACCTCAGATATGGAAATGGCGCCGAATCAAAGGACGTGTTTTTTCGTGCCTAAAAAACCCGACGGCTTTTGAAGTTTGAAAAATCCCACATTTGCATAAAGGATTAAACGTTTTTCGGGGCAGAATCCACGGGGCTATACCAAAAAAACACAAAAAAACAACAACACTCAATCCTTTTAATCCGCAGGTGCATTTTTTCACTTTAAGCTTTATGAAATGATAAAATTATTGTTTGATCGCTGACTTTGAAAAAGAAAAAATGCTACTTTGCACTAAGGTTTTATTCCTTAGAGCCTCTGTCAAATTCAATCCTGCTTTTATTTTATGCATTTAGGACCATTTTATAATAACAAACAAGAAAAAAAACAACCTTTCCTTCCTATCATACAGTTACAGGTGAGTCGGTCCGTAACTGTTATCGTTATTTATCCGGAGAACAACCTGCGTACTAAACACACACAGAGAATTAACCGTATTACAGTGTTACAGTTTGTTAATTTTCATTTTATTGTGTGTGGTTTCCATGCAACGGGGATTTTAAGGTGAACCTGAAGGTCAGTCATATCGTCTGGATCATATCTGGGAAATTATTCACTCAAGCTTCACTTAACTTTACGATAAATTTACTTCCAATGGCGCCTTTATTGTCGGACCATTTACCAAAAATCGCTCGACTGTGGCGGCAGAAGTTACCATTTATGGCGCCACCTGAAGCAGTACACACTCATGCAGGGGACTATCTCTGTGTCTGTCTGTCTGTAAATCTGTCTGTCTGTCTGTCTGTCTGTCTGTCTTGGTTGAATTACTCAGCCATCATTAGTTCCACCATCATTCTTAAAACGCCGTGTTGACCATAAGCCTTCTTAAGAACAGGTAATAGTAGCCCAGCAACAAGCACCTGCTGTGTTTTTCTGTGTCCCGGTGAAATGATGTTGCCATAGCAACCGCCGGTCAGCTTCTATCAGACCAGCTCTCCTGTCAGCGGCGTGATTACACAGAAAACAAGATCCATGAAATCTAGACTCGGATGTCGTTCCCTTCGTTCTCCAGAGCTTCATCCAGAAAACACTAATTGTCTCCTTCTCAGGTGAATGGAGTGGACCTGAACGGGCGGACCCAGGAGGAGGTGGTGTCTCTCCTGAGGGCCACGCCCATGGGCGGGGCTGTGGGGCTGCTGGTTCTACGGCAGGAGGAGGCTTTCGTCCCCCGAGACGTGGTAGGTTCTGTTCAGTCTTCCACCTCCCTCAGAATATTCCTGCACCTCCTCATCCCCAAACACATCCAATCATGGAGACCCTCTCTCTCTCTCTCTCTCTCTCTCTCTCTCAAAAGCACGAATGGCTTGTCAATGACAATCAGGTGACTTTCACGCCATGAGAACGCCAGCGCGGTTCTTTGTGGGTCCTCGGGTTCTGGATGCCGGTCTCGGCGATCCACTTCACTCGGCAGCTAATTTAGTCGTCACGACTGTTTGCTTTAGTCGCGTTCCGATGTGATGCCAGATGTTGCGGGTCATTATCTTTTCTAGGGAATCGGGTTTGATGTTTTGATGTGCGGCACATCTGGAGGTTCCTCAAAGTCTCCTTTGATACCAAAGTGAGTCCATAATGGTCAAGGTGAAAAAAACAAGATGAAGAGACTTTCCGCGAGAAGTCTGCTTACGCTAAACGGCCTCGCATGCAAAGTGGCGGCTGATTTCTCTTAAAGGTCTGCGGCCAAAGAATTCCCAGTAGTCGCCCTGTCGCCTGAAACTGAAGACTTTTTTGGTTGATCTACTCTTCCTTAGCTAGCTGCTAACAGTTACTAGCCGGTTTTAGGACTCATCACTCTCGTCACATTTCTGCGTCACACATAGAAAGATGTCCTGTTCGCCTCTGGTACTACCTCATCTGCTGTCTCAGATGTGGAGCAGCTCAGAAGACACCCCCCAGCAACAAATCCCGCAATGACGATCTTTCTCCGAGTCTACATTTGTGCCTTTGTGCTAATTCAGATAGCCAAAAAGGCTTTGCATCTTCCAGAGCGGCGCCAACTTCTGGTGTGATATCTTACAAATTCATTGAGAAAAATGTTATAAAAAGTCAATTATCTTTGGAAAAAAACCTTGGTTGCCATCTTTGTTAGGTGGAGGGAATCCTGTTGTCTGATTGGAGGACAACCTGCCAGCATTTCCATATATTTGCTGCTAACCGTCACTAGTTTCTTTCAAGAGTTGAGTTCGAGAGCCGAAAACATAAAGAGTCTAAACTTAAACTTCCGTCCTGGCCTCATGTTTGCACAGATATTCGTTCTGCCTCTGCTGTTGCATTCAGGGGCGTCTCTGAGGCGGGACAAGTCGAATCCCCACGACGTCATCAAGAGCCCTTATATAATGTGTTATAATGTGCCACATGTCCCATTTACACCGATGTCTGTTCCTCATCTGTTACTACCTACTCCTACAGAAACAGAACTTTACAGGGACAGAACAGGTTGTAGTATCTATCTCCCTCTAGTGGACATAGGCGGTGCTTTGCAGCCAAAATCCCTCTCTGGGGACCATTTTGGTTCTGTTGTCTGTCCCACTGTACCAAACTGTATTACCTCATGGTTCTATCCCACAAATACAGATACTGAAGGATAACATGAACTTGGCGGTATTTTTTCACCAAAGTTATTCAAGCAATTATGAGTAAATTCATTGATTGTTTTTGTGGTTTGACTGTAATAATAATGATGTTAGAGCCTGTTTTTTTATACAAAGGAAATCAGGCGGATTTCAGGAAATTCAGGAAATCAGGAGGATAGAAATATTAGCATTGTTCGTGTTTAATTCCAGATTACTCACATATAATAACAGATTACTCACAAATAGTAACACGTTACCCACACATAGTAACATATTACTCACACATACTATAAGAATACCTACAAATAGTAACAGATTACTCACATATATTAATAATAATAATAATAATACATTTAACAGACTACTCACACATAGTAACAGACTACTCACACATAGTAAAAGACTACTCACACATAGTAACAAATTACTCACTGGTTGTAACAGACTACTCACTGGTAGTAACAGTTTACTCACACATAGTAACAGATTACTCACACATAGTAACAGACTACTCACACATAGTAACAGCTTACTCCCTGGTAGTAACAGTTTACTCACACATAGTAACAGATTACTCACATATAGTAACAGACTACTCACACATAGTAACACACTACTCACACATAGTAGCAGCTTACTCACTGGTAGTAACAGTTTACTCACACATAGTAACAGACTACTCACACATAGTAACAGATTACTCCCTGGTAGTAACAGTTTACTCACACATAGTAACAGATTACTCAGACGTAGTAACAGATTACTCACACATAGTAACAGATTACTCACATATAGTAACAGACTACTCACATATAGTAACCACACTACTCACACATAGTAACAGACTACTCACACATAGTAACAAACTACTCACAGAATGTTGCTGACACTGAAAATCATTAATTTTAGGTCTTACCTGTCTCACAGACACCAGGGTTATGCAGATACACTTGATAGTTGTAGAGCTATTTAAAGTTTATTTTTGGTATATCATTCAGTCGAGGTTTAACCTAAAGTAACCACTAAGCATAAGATGTAGCCTCCCCCCCTTGTTTTCATATAATGGTTTCTCCCCGCTCCCCCGGCGGCCGCCATGGCCTTGACACGCAGCCGTTTCCTAGCGAGCAGTGTCAATCAAATGGTGGATTGGCGACAATGATCCCAGTGAGGGCGGCGGAGGAGGAGACGATGGTCCTGCTGTCGCCACCGGCGCAGTGAAATCAGAGGAAGTGCGCCGCTGGTCGATAGTCATCTGCAGATTAGAGCGAGGCTTTGTGTCCAGCTGACTTAACGTATATGGATGGTAGGCTTCTTTTTTTTTTTTGATCGGGGGTTATGAGTCTCAGAGGGCGGAGGGAGGAGATGTGGACGTGCCGAGACTCGTGGAAGACGAGGTCCAGCGGGTCCAGCTGAGGACTTTCTCATGGATTTGAGAGACGTGGCGAGTAAACAGCGTATCCCATAACAGAAACACAACAACGCAGTGAAATGACAAGCAGGGCGGCTGAATGAATCCAAAGACAACACTCCGAGCAAACAGCACATTTTCTTGGCACATAAGTGTGAATAAAAAATGACATAAGCTAAGCTTTATTTATGGAACCTAATGTGGCGTAATAAATAAATGAATGGAGTCGACAGATGTGCCTCATTTACACAGCAGCAAAATACACTAGATTCTTTTTTCTACCTTAAAGCTGAACAAACCAATAGTTTCTCCTTCTTCTCCTCCTCCTTCCTCTTCTTTCCTTCTTCTCCTTGTTCTTCTCCCCCTCCTTCTTCCTCTTCTTTCCTTGTTCTTCTCCTTCTGGTTTGTCTTTTTCCTTCTCCTTCTTTTTCAACTTCACTCTTCCTTCTTCTCCTCCTACTTCTCCTTCTTCTCCTCCTTCCTCTTCTTTCCTTCTTCTCCTTGTTCTTCTCCTCCTTCTTCTCCTTCTGGTTCGTCTCCTTCTTCTCCTTTTAACAATTTTAACTATTATTATATTTTAAATATGGCGACTTAAGAACAGTAGCGGTCTACATCAGAGAGTCATTTATTCATCGCAACTTTGACTGAGTTTAATATAGTTGGACGAAAAGTCACTTCCTGTTCACGCCCTCTTTGTCGTATTCTTCTTCTGGGCGCTTGTTGGCGCTCAGCTCATCGGCGCATCAGCGCCACCTTATGAACGGGAGTGTGCATCGCCTGCGCGTGTATGAAAACTGTTTCCGATTAGAGTCGATGTGCGTAAACATCGGGTCAGAAAAGATCGCAGGTGTAACGCAAACACGCGATCAACGTTGCAAATCGAAGATTCAAAAATTTGGATTTGGTTCAAAACGCAGTAAAACAACTGATTAAAGGTGATTAAAGTGACTAGAAGCATTTCTTCATGTGGAGAGATGGAGTCCACCGACATTTTCCAGATGAAATCTGCGGCATAGCCACTGAACCAACCAGCCAAAACATTATAACCACCTTCTATTTTCCTTTTACACTTTTTGCAGCCAAAACAGCTCCTCAGTGAACGGCGTGTTCTGACAGCGTTTATCCAACCAAGCATTAACTTTTTAGTACTTCCTCTGTCGGACTTGACAACACGGTCTTCCCCCGCGTTGGTATGTACTAACCAGTGCAGAGCAGGTACGCCCAACAAGACCTGCAGTCCTGGAGTTGCTCTGATCCAGTCGTCTAGCCATCACAATGCCGTCATTATCAAAGAAGCTCAGATTGTTACGTTGTGCTAAGGGCTTTAGCTTAGCGGTTACAGCGACGATTTCATCTTCAATGTGGATCTAAATAAGATATTTTAAGATCATTTTGAGACACAGGTGCTTCCAGAGTCGTGGAAAACGATTTTGATGAAATTGAAGGAAACTATTGATTTTGTAAATTTAATTTAGATTTCCTATCTTTATTCTATTATTGGCTTTCTATAAACTTTTTGGGAAATATCTCTTTGTCTACATTTCTTTTGTGAAAGGTGCTATACAAATAAACGTATTATTATGATGATGTTTTTCCTGAAGTCAAAACATCGGTGCACTGACATCTACCATCTTCATCCCTTCCATGTATTCATCACACTGCTTCCCATAAGCTCCTCCCCTCATGGCTCCTGCTCAGAACATCACTGGCCCCATCAATGAGTAATCTTCCTGTGATTATGTTTGGTTCTTGGGCCCCCCCCCCCTCCATTCTCTAGACTGCTGAGCCCCCGAAGCATTGTCCCGGAGATTTGGTAAGAAAAAATCCCAACTTTAGCCTGCAATTAAACCCACCCACCCCAAAAACAACCCTTCCTCCTAAACCCCTCGTCCCCCCTCCTGGACCCTCCTCTGCATGGATGTTAAGATTCTCCCCCCAGAGAAAACTGCTTCAACCAGCTGGGATGAGATCTAGAGCACATGCATGAAATGGGGGTCCGCTTGTAAAACTAGCAGGTGCGTCAAAGTGCCGGTTCTTCATCACGAGGTTTAAACTCTAACCAGTATCACTGATTTTTAATCTCCAGCCTGAGATCCTCTCACAAATCATCATTTCATGGCTGTGCAGCACAATAACCCACTCCGTCGCTCCCATCTCTCATCAGTGTGTGAGGAAACCCACAGGAGTTTGCTTCGGTCCACGGTTCTGGATGGGTCTGTCGGACCTCCTCTGATGCACAGGGAGAAGGAACAAACGATCGTTATTGTTTGTCTCACCTTAAATAGCTTTTAGGAAACTTTAGCCACTTTTTTTTTTTTTTTTTGCTCAGCCTTTTCAAGAAGGGCCCGGTTTCCCTTTGGAATACGGGTTCTGAGATGTTGCTCCTCCTCACAGAACCAGACGGATGTGCCGTTGAGACAGAAGGATTTTTTTGATTGTGCATTTCCTGTCATGTGTGGCCCACAAGTGGAAGTCTTTAAATCGGGTACTAGTGGTAAGCAGCTACCGGACAGTCAACCAAAAACAGATTCTAGCTGAGGTCCAAAACACATTCACATATATCACGTCATGTATCAAGTAGACCTTTCAGGTTTACCCCCCCGAAAAGTACCAAATCCCCTGCATTGTACAAGCTGAGGGAACTCCTCATATTAAATGTGAAGTTAAGGCTGAAAAACTGTGTTGTTTTTTTTTCCGTAAAGAAAAATTACCCCCGTGAGTAAATTTTGATATAAACATGATAAATCTTGAGTCGAGTCGTATTTAACCAAAGTTGGACAAAATCGGACCAATAGTTAGGAACAGTTTGGAAATGATGTTCAAAAACAATATTTCGTAAAAAAAAAAAAATTATAATAATAATTTTAAAGTTTCCCCTCGTGAGTAAAATATAAACTGTTCGAGTAAAACACGATGTCTACAAGTTTAGATCAGTAAGACTCTATTCATATGAACCAAATTTGGACTAAGTGGGACTGATTGTTGAGAAAGTATGGCCCTTAAACTTTCGGATATAAAGACTACTCTAGTTTCTGAACTGTACAAATAACCTTTCTCAAAATTAATAGCGTTCTTCCTCACACTGAGGTCTGTGTAAGTAGAACATTTGATGAACATCCATGAGTTATTTCTTGAGTTATGTCCTAAAAACTGTTTTTTATATTTTATAATAAAAGGCTCCCCCTACTGAGTCAAAAATGAACTACTTGAGTAAAATATACTATTTAAAAGATAAATCTACTTGGGTTGATTCTTATGCACCAAATTTGGACGAAGTATATTCCATAATATCCCAGCTTTTTCAGGGATGTAATAAATGCAAAGTAACGCAGTAACGGTTTTGCGAAAAAAAACGGTAAAAATTGGAATTTTTAACAGTTTTCCATGTTTATATGAGAATGTTGAGAAAAGTTCTAAAGGTGCTATTTAGATGCTTGATTTTGGAGTTACCACGCACATACATGAAAAGATGATAATTTCATGCTTGGTCAGTATATGAGGGATTATTAGTTGTCCAGTTCGGTTGTTTATGTGAAGGTTTATTGTGTGTGTGTGTGTGTGTGTGTGTGTGTGTGTGTGTGGTTGTCAGGACGGTTTGTGAACTTGGATCATGTGTATCGTGAGAGGAAAAGTACATTTCCATGCATGGAAGTTCTCATAAACACAAAACTCTATTGTCTTTCTACCGCGTCTGCTTGGCTTTTTGGCTGAAAACGTAATAACGGTGTAAGAATGGGGTCTGTGTCATCGCAGATTTGTGAGCTAATGGCACAGCTGGGCCTTTGTACACTTTGTTATTCGCTGCAGAAAGGGAGGAAATACAGCTGATGGTCCAATGCAGAAACATTTATACATTATACCGAGACTAGAAGCTAAAAACAAACCCTCCATAAAACTCCCATTGTTGTTGTTCTGTCTGAGAAACATGATCGCGACACGCAGAGTGGATAAATCTCACAAGAGTGTTTAAATTTCTTCACTCTCTGAATACGCTGGATTATTGGAGTTTTCCCAAAGTTAGCGTTTTCACATCCCCTTAATATAGTTGTCATGTGACTGAAAGCCCACGCTTTGATAAACGGTAACCGTTTTTATGTAAAGAGAAAAGAAGAAGAAAGAATTAGTGTAAATGCTCCTTTAATGTAAGAAGAATCAGCCTTAAGCAGGAAGTACATTCCCCCCCCCCCACCACCACCACCTCCACTGTTAGAACTCTTGATGACCTGAACGCCACTCTTTGCCTCCACCTCAGCAGATGTTTCAAGCTCATCTCTTCACTGCAGATCCACGCCTTCAAACCTGGGCCCTAATCGTCTCCACATATGGCCGCGCCTTAAGGTTGCGTCTGGCCCTCCGCGCCCGATTGGCCGCGTTTGTGGCGTGGCACATTAGCGGCGTAATCGGCCAGTTAATTTGACTGGCTGTCGTACCTGCCGGCTGCCTGGGGGATCCTCGTCATCGAGGAAGGTTGTGGCGGGACGTTGTGGATTATGGCGGCAGCTGCAACATCTGCTCAGACTCGAGGAGACCTGTCACTCATCGTCGCACGGAGAGGGGCGGGGCTTCTTCACGTCGTTTTGGTCACTTCTTTAGTTGTATTTGTTGGACGACACCTCGAATACCCCAAACATGAAAAAGATGACTTAGACTTTTCTACTTTCGAACATGTTAAACGTGCAAAAAGAAAAAAATAAGTTTTATGGACGTATATTTGAATAATAATGTTTTGATGGATTTTTTTATCTAGTTTTATTTCTCAAAGGCATATTGAAAGAAATTTTTCACACCTGAAAAATGAACCAAGGTTTTGGGTCTAGCCCACTAAAGAACTCTTACATCTACATCCTGTCATCATCTATGTGGGCGGAGTCTCCTCTTACTATTACAATTCTTGGCTCCTCCTCTCGTATCTTCTCTGTTCTTCTTGAAACGACGTGACGGAACCTGTTAATAATGTGACCCGGTGGCAGCATGTATATGCTAAACAGTAAGGGGCCATGGATGGACCCTTGGGGGACACCAAAGAGGAGGCACACCAGGAATGTTAACGTCTTTTTAGCAGAAACATTTTTCAACATTTCCTTTTCTAATATCGATTTGATATTGTCTTGAAAACTTTTTACAAATTGCAGCTTCATAAAATCTTTTTATTCAAGTTTCCCACCAAATATTACATTATCACATTTGAAAACATCTGGATGCCAATGATGTATAAATGTTCAAATGTCAGTCATTCATCCGACACTGTTTGTTTGACATTGAAAGCATCGTGCAGAACATCTCAACGCAACCGGCTTTCAACCGCCAACTTTGGCCTGATTTTTATCGTTCACACTTTAGCACTACTGGAGTCGCTTTTTTTTTTTACTAATAACACACGGGCTTTGTGACAAAGCCGACTGAGCTCATCAACTCTCTCACCAGCTCACCCTTCCTCTGGGACTGGGCTCTAATCTCTTTTCCCTAAAAACACCAAAAACATCCTCTAAGCGCTTCATTGGCCTGCACTTCAAAAAGATCAGATATCAGAACCTCGCTTTCTTTTTGCCATAATGGATTAATGGACGTGGGGGGGGTACATCCCATACAGAAGGACCGGCAACGGCAGATCCAAACCCGGTACTTCCTTGCAGTAAGCAGTAGCTAAAACCAACAGGCCACATCATTTTTTAGAAGCGGACAAATGAGCGTCCGGCTCAAAGCGTCGCTGGTGGACAAACACGTCTCAGATCAGGACCACCGGCCTAAAACCGGACTGTCTTGCTGTGAGGGGCTTCACACTGGACCTTTTGGTACGGCTCAAACGGGAAAGTCCAGATCAAATGAGAGAGACACGACGTAAGAAACTTCCCCCAGCTTCCCATTGGCTAATAGATGAGATGATGATGACTCAGAATGGCGACCTGTCCCTTTAAGGATTTAGGATAGGCTTCATTCTGGCTTTTTTTTGGACATTTACCTAAAAAATCAATGCAACCACAGAGGAGGGAGGGATGGAGACGCACTGGGGCCACGCTGTCTCCCTTCTCCCATTTTGTCTCTCCTTACCTCCCTTCATTACCCCGCCTCACTCTTTCCTGGAACATCAACCACCGTAATGGGCTCAGCGCTTTTTTCAGATCTTATCTGTTGTCAGGGCCTTCATTTTAAACATCCATCCTCCTCGCAGCAGCATCAGCATCAGCACCGGCAGCGCGATGGCGTTCGATATTTAGATGGCGGCAGGGCGTGGATCTAACAACAGGTCAGCCTTTAATGGAGGCGGATGTCTTTTCCAGTCACGCGAACCCTCCCAGTGGACCAGGAGAGAATAACCTGTCAGGCAGAATGGTGACAGCGCTAATGTTATTTTTCATTATTAATCACACCATTAAGTTACTTTATGCTCCTCCAAAAGGGGGCAAATAGGTTCATTCTCTTCTGGTCCGCCTTTATGTGACGAAGGTCAGTCCATCCTCGTCTCATCGAAAGCTGCTGCTCAGAATTGGGTGGCGTTCTCACGTCTGTTTTACCCAAAATGTCGTCGACAAGTGGATGAAGAGTTTTGGTTTTTCACTTTTCTTTAATCGCCCCCATAGATCTTTGTCCTGTCTTGCTTGGATTACGGCTCACTGCGCCCCCAGTGGTTTCCAGCGGTAGTGCATTGATTGTCGGCTGACGTCAGCGGCTTCTTTTCTCACCGCACCTGTGGGAAGAGGTGGAGCGTCTCGGCCGCCGTGGCGACACGAGGCGTTGTAATAATAAAAGTAATTAGCAATAAGTAGTCATGAAATATAAAAGTAAAGTTTGTGGCTAATAAGAAATGGTTCGCAGCTGTCAGAGCGGTGCTAGCTATGAAGTTAACTCTCTATACAGTCAAACGTTCGTGGCTTATCCACAATTCTCTCTGCTTAATAGATCAACCATACTGTCAATGGCGTTCTAGACGCCTACGAGTTCAGATCCTACGGCTTTTTTATTTAAAAAAAAAAAGAATTTCGGCACACAGGATGGCAGAAATAAATGAAAACCGCTCGCTTCTGCCTTGTTAGCATGTTGCTAACAAACAAACTTTTTTTTCTGCCTCTGAGCTTCCAAACAAAGATTTATGACCATTCTGCCTAGAGACAACAGGCTGCATGGCCTCATGAAAACTGTCATAAAAGCGTCTAAAAAAAGAAAAGAAGAAAGACTTAAAAGTGTCCACAGCAAAGAAAAGAAGGTAGATTAGTTTTTAAAGTTAGAGGTGAAAGAAGAACGGAGGATTCCTGTTCAGGTGAAGCTCTGGGTTTATTCTGTCCTGCAGAGCGCCGGATTATCTCCGTTCGGTTTTTCATCTCTGCATAATTAAGAAAAAGCGGAATGAAGAAGAAAAAAGTGGAACGAGAACCTGTTGTTTTTGTTTTTGTCAGGCTGGTACGGCATGACTAATCCTGTGAGAGCGAGCGTCGAAGGTTACGCCGCTGACGGAATGAAACGAGTGGAGTGGAAAAAGCTCTCGCTTCTTGAAGCGGTTCCAACGACCCAAAATTTCGTCCTTTGATGTTCTGGTTCCACCTATTCAGCCTTAAAGCATGTAAGCGGCTAAAACGGACTAATGTCTCGATCAGACGCCGATGTCTGGTTGCATCCGCGTCCCTCTAAATCATTCCATCACATCTTTGTCTCCATGTAAAGCATCCACCACACCTCACTCCTCCACCCATCTCCATCACCCCCCCCTCCACCCATCTCCAACCCAACAACCCAATGATTTTTAAAGCGGTCTCTGTGTGAGAGGCTCTTGTGTCTAACCTGTTGACTTTGTCTGCCCCCCCCTCAGCACCCGCGGCAGAGCGTGACGACGGGGAAGCCCGTCTTTCTGAACGAGGTAACTGTATGACATCATCACCGGCTGCTGCCCAGGGGTCAAACATTCTTCGGGTGGCTTCACACGTAGACTGGGAGACATTTGGGCGATCCTGGTCATCAGAGATAAAACATTGTGTTTGGGGTTTTTCTCTGATTGGTTTCGCCAATCGGCCATAACATTATAACCACCTGTCTTACAGCATCTAGTTCCATCGAGGCAGAACTCGGAGCAAACCAAGGGAATTTAAAAATAGACTAATAACAGATGAAGTTCGAAATAATAAATTACATCCCAGTAAAGTAAGGGATATTAAAGAATAATCATTATATCGTGTCAGATATGTCGTATCGCACGTCCTTCATTATTTTCGACACTAAGGGGAGTTTTATTGTTAAAAAGTTTCCGGGCCATAATTTCTCAACCGTTGGTCTGATGTAGTCCAAACTTGGGTGGTGTACCCCTGGTTAATTTTGCCCCACTTCTCAAAGCTTTTCACCAAATCATTTCCAATGAAAAAACGTTTTACCTTATTATAACAAGGTAATAACAATGTAATAACAAGGTAATAACAGCCTGAAAAGTATATTTTTTGACGTTACATTAAAATCAATGAGTTTTAATCGAACCCATCAAATGAAGATTGAGAAATGTAACATATATAACTTAAAGTCGACATTAGTAAATGACTCTGCCAACACGAAACTATAACTAGTACGTGTTGATCCGACTCTCGCTGGTCTGACCGTAGCATCACCTCAGAAAACAGGAACGAGATTATCAGGACTATTCTGACTCCACATACCCGTGGTTATGATGTCATGGCTGACCGATGTAGATTCACTTCATCTCTCCCCTCTTTCTCACACACACACACACACACACACACACACACACACACACACACACACACACACTTAAGACGCTCTTAAAGACGCAGATCCTCTCTCCTGCACCTGGCTGTGTGGGACAATGGAGCGCTGATCAGAGGCATCCGTCTTCACACTTCGCCCTGATGGTGTCATAATGGGCCCATAACATCAACATTTGGCTCCATTGTTTACGCCATTAGTCACACGGGCTTATGGAAAATTACCGCAACGCTATATTGAAAAGCCATCAGCGGCAGTGCTGCGGCGGCACCGCGCCAAGATGCTATCTATCACACGAGCACGCGCCTCTTTCCTCCTCAGCTCGAGGCTGCTGGGAGAAAAAAAAAAACATGTGTCGGCTAATTCTGGCGCGATGACGGCGGCTTCGTGGTTGACATGATGCGACATTCGGCGCGTCGCTTGAACAGAACACTACACGGCAAAACACCAGCACATGCCGATTTACGCCGCGCGTGTTTACGGTTATGCGTTTCTCACATTTATCTGTCGAACAGTTGCGGGTTTGTAGGAGCGGCAGATATTTCACAGCAGTTTAGGAAACGTTAACACATCTGGTCGCACATCAGCGCCATTAACACAATTTCATTTGTGGGTTTCTCACTGTGTGATAATTGCTAGCTTAATGAGATAACTGCTGACGCTAACTGAAGATGTTTTTCTGCCTATCATAATACCAGGATAATAGTGTGTTTGTCAGTTTTTGTCTCTTCATCACAAAGCAGACCATCGAAAAACGTGAAAGAAACTCATAATCTATTCATAGGAATATATTTGGAGCCAACGGAGAAGGAAGAAAAGAATGAATGATATGATGAATGGAAGAGTTTTTAGTGTTTTTGAGTCTCTATTTCTGATTTTAAAATGTGACTGAACCTGTTTATAAAACGACCCAGTAGCAGCATGTATATAAAAAAGAGTAAGGGGCCAAGGGTGGAGCCCTGTGGGACACCACAAGTCAAAGGAGGCATTAACCGATCTGAAAAAGTCCTATTCAATAAGTAAGATTTTATTTTTGGCATATTAAAGTATTTAAGGAATGACAAAACAGGAAAACAAATGAGAAAGTATTTTTATACGTCATTTCTTTTTTCATTAACCTTTAAGAACATTTTGACCGAACTTCTGGTTATTTTAATTAAATTAAATGAATAAATGGCCCAAGGAAATAAAATATGCCAGGAAATTCATAATTTTTTATTGTTAATATTTAAAATGAGAAGACGATGAAATAACAGTCCAATTAATTCTAATTGTTTTAAGTGTTAGTCTTAATTTGTGTTAATATTAGCACAAACAATCAAGAACATTTTGACAAGTGAAAACAACAATAATATAAAGTTAAAAACTTTCATAAATCCTAAAGAAAGATTAAACATTTTTTTAAAAAGCTAAAAAAAAAATTTTTTTTAAAGTGATAATAATTATAAAAATATAATCAAAGCTAGAACAGCAGAAAATGAATCCCCTTTCAACCTCGGGCATAATTTCCTGTTTTTTCTTAACGGTGCTGAGGAGGAAAAACAAAATAAATGAATATAATGATTTTAAAATGTAATAATTTAAATTAAAGGCAGCAGCAAAATAAGAAATTTTTAGAATTGGATTTGAAAGAACCGAGTTGAAGGCTACATAAATGTTTGGTTCTGACTCTGGGGACACTGAGCAGACCCGACCCGGACGACCTGATCTGATGGATCAGAACACATCAGAACGAGAGAGGCATTTTGGTTCTGAACTTTTAAGTTCTTTGTAAACCCAATAATAAAAAAGTCCTACGTCAGAAGAATCATAAAAACAACAGAGAATCTACGAAAGTGGGCCGGTCCTAAACTATTTAGAGCTTCATAAACGAGTCAAAGCCTCTGTTCTGAAAGAACCTCCAACTTCATGTTTTAGTCGAAAGTTCAGTCGTATGAAGGAGTTTTTAATCCTTGCTGTTTTTACACGCTCCGCCGCTCCGGAGCCCAGCAGCCTCTCCCGACATAGAAGTGAATCATCAATAGCGTTACATAACGCTCCATTATTAGCTGAGGAGGACGACTGCCGTGATTAATGGCTGCAGCAGGATCCTGGGTTCTGCCGCGGCCCGTCTCCGACACAGACGAGTCAATCGGAGCGGGCTTTTCTACCGCAGAACGGGCTCAGCGGCTTAATTAAAGTGATGTTTCAAGCTGCCACCTGGCCCACACACACACACACACACACACACACACACACACACACACACACACACACATTCAGAACACCTCACGCGTACGTTCTGTCAGACGCCGGCGTGCGCGCGGTGGCATGGAGCAGCTGCTGGTGTAATTGCTCGGGCTTGGATGTGGTTTTAAATGGTTTCCAGTTGGTTGTGGAGAGAGCGAGCCACATCGTGTTGGACTGTCCAGAACCGCCGCAGGAGGAGAAGGAGGAGGAGGATGGGGACTGGGGGAATGTATGAGTGTGTCAGCTCTTCCTCTACATATCACATTCGTCACGTGTCGGCGCCGTGCGTTGACAGTTGAACGAGTTCATGAAGCCACATAAATCAGACATAACATAGTAGCCGCCCGTGGAGGCGTGGACTCCACCCGACTTCTGATGGAGTGCTGTGGTGTCTGGTACCAAGTCTTTAGCAGCAGATCCTCTTAGTTCTTTTAGTTGAGGGGTGGGACCTCCCTAGATTGGACCTCTTTGTCCCGTGTATATCCCACAGATGCTGGATTGGATTGAGGTCCGTAGAATTTTCCAAATTCAAGTCCAAACCTTGAACTGGTTCTTGTGTTCATAGAACCAGCCCTGAACCATTCCTTCAGCATCATCCTTCCCTTAGGGAATACTGTTACCATGTGTGAGTGATCTGTTACCATATGTGAGTGATCTGTTACCATGTATGCGTGATCTGTTACCATGTGTGAGTGATCTGTTACCATATGTGAGTGATCTGTTACCATGTATGCGTGATCTGTTACCATGTGTGAGTGATCTGTTACCATGTATGCGTGATCTGTTACCATGTGTGAGTGATCTGTTACCATGTGCGAGTGAGCTGTTACCATGTGCGAGTGATCTGTTACCATGTGCGAGAGATCTGTTACCATATGTGAGTGATCTGTTACCATGTGCGAGTGATCTGTTACCATATGCGAGTGATCTGTTACCATGTGTGAGTGATCTGTTACCATGTGTGAGTGATCTGTTACCATGTGTGAGTGATCTGTTACCATATGTGAGTGATCTGTTACCCTATGTGATTGATCTGTTACCATATGTGAGTGATCTGTTACCATGTATGTGTGATCTCTTACCATGTGTGAGTGATCTGTTACCATGTGTGAGTGATCTGTTACCAAGTGCGAGTGATCTGTTACCATGAGTGTGTGATCCATGATATAACACAAAAAATACCATTATTTCTATCCTCACCTGATTCTTATCTTTGTTTAAGATAGAAAATGCTATAACTTAATTTAATTGACACCAGGAAACAAAACCATTAGTTTTTCTGAGAATCTCTTTGATAATTACTGCGTCAAATTCATAGAAATAGCACAAGGTTATTCACACATTTGGGATCAATCCACATTCCACAATCTTTGTCTGCGACATAATCAATGTTTTTATTAAAATATAGCCTTGTGTACCGTAAAAAACAAACACACACACAAACCAGGTAGAAGGCCAGCGGTGGGTTTCTTGGGTGTAACAGGGTGGACCCCCTCAGTAGATACTGACCCCTACAGCTCAGGAACTCTTAACAAGACCTGCAGCTCTGCAGACGCTCTGGTCCAACCATCACAATTAGACCCGTGAACCCTGCTGCCTAATAACTCCCACCCACTGACAGGCGCCGGGGTAACCAGATAGTCGACGCTATGGTGACTTCACCTGTCGGTGGTCACACTGTTGTGGCTGATCAGTCGTTCACATACGTAACGTGTCGGAAGGGCGCATTCAGGCGGAGAGACGGTATGTGAGGATGACAGCTGGTCCGGGTGAGCATGTTTTCCATCCCTCCGCCGACACATCTCCACCTATAGACGCACTCCTGCCCTCGCCGTCGCTGTCTGTGCCGTCAAGCCCCCCCGCCTCCATCGCCGCCTCCACGCTGGGCCAGTCGCGGCGCCGTCAGTCGCTCAGGTGTTTGATATTCATGCTCTGCCCGCGTGGAGCTGCAGAGAGAGGAGGAGGATGAGGAGGGGGGAATGGATGAGGAGGATGAGGAGAGAGTTGTAAATGAAACTGATAGAAAGTTAGAGAAAGGGCCAGAGAGTGAAAATAAAGTTCTCCTCGACCAATTCCACGCTTCCCTGTCTCCCTCTCTCCTCCCTCCCCCCGTTCCTTTCTCTAATCATACCCCTCGAGCGCCCTTTCGCCAGATGCCGTCAAATCGAAAGGTTTGACGGGCCAAGAGCTGAACCCGACCCGCTAATCATTCCAGACACGGCACCAGAAGAAGAAAGAGAGAGAGAGAGAGAGAGAGAGAGTTTATGTAAAGAGGAGCTAAAGTTGAAGAGACGGCTTTGAAGTCCGTTGATGCTAGAAACGGACTCACTCTGGAGGATGGAAGGAGGAGCGGAGGCTTGGAGGCGGGACTTAGATGTGTTAAGTGTGAGAGGTTGGAGAGTTAGAGGAAAGCTAGAGATGGGAAAGATTCAGGAAATAGGGGTTTGGGATAAATGGAGGTAAACAAGGTGTTGACTAATGTGTGAAATAGGGGTTATCAGACTTAAGGTTATAAGGTCGTCCTCCCCAGACCAAACGAGTCGTTCCATTTCTCCGAATGGCGAGCTGGAGACGAAGAGGAAATGATGGATCGTCAAATTCCGAACGGCGGTGCTGGGATGATGACAGTGACGGAGGAGAGGAGGACGAGATGATGGGAGGAAATGAGGGTTTGAGAGGGGAAATGGAGCTGCTGAAGAAGGGAGTCAGCAGATGATTCTAAAGAGAGTGTGAGAGCGGCGTGAAGAGACAGGTGACAGAGAGAGAGAGAGAGAGGGAGAGAGGTGGTCGTGTCTGACTGCTTCGCGTTCCGCATGGATTCATCCCTTTCTGTCGACCTCTCACTCACGCTCCCTCGCTCTATTATTGTCACGCTCTCACTCTCTCCTTCCTGTCACCCTTTTCTACCCAGCTCCTCGCCTTCTCACCCTCGCTCTATTTCTATCCGCCCCTCCTCCCTCCGTGATCAACCCCTCTCCCCCCCGGCCTCACCTGCTATTCAACTCCTTTTAATTGGAACTTCATTTCCTCCCTACTGCCTGTGTCGTATATCTGGTGATTTTCTATATGATCTTGAAAAAAAAAAAAAAAAGCACTCGGAGCGCAAAGATCCGCCAAAGTCCAACAGTACCCAAGAATCATGAAGATTCCTCCTGTAATGTCTGATTTACTGCCAGCCCAAAACTTTCTCTCAAATACTCTGTAACTGGTCTTCTCCTGCGCTTTCCACTTCAGCGCCTCTGTTCAGCCCACTGGGCCCGCATCGAAAGACTCAAATAGTGTCATTGTGACGTCACTACTTCAAACGGCTGTATTATTCTGTAGTCAAATAGAAAAATGACTTCAGAGAACTTCATTTTTAATACGTATTTTTCGTGGGCGTTTTTAGCGCCGCAGCTTTTCAAGAGTTCGGGCGATATAATGGAGTCTTCATCGCGCTCCGTCCACCGCTACGGTTTCTTCACGCTGGCGCGATAACTCAAAAACTATGTCATTAGTCATTTTAAAATTTATACCCAAATAGACGCGAGGTAGAACTGGAATGAGATTGGAAGTGGTCAGTTTTATGTTTCCGACACTAGGGGGAGCTTTACCTCCAAACCTTTTTTGGGGCCACAATTTCTCAACTCTTAGTGCGACCTAGTCCAAATTTGAAGCATCTGAATCAAATCAATGAGAAATACGTGTATGAATCGTATTTACATCATTTATTTATCGTATTTTACTCTCATAGCTCATATTTTACTCTTTAGGGGACTCTTTGTTTATGACGAAAAAACAAAACAAAGAACAATTTGTCCGATCTAGTCTACGTTTGATGCCAATGAATCAAATCAATGAGAAATACTTGTATAAATCATATTTCACTCTAATAGTTCACATGTTACCCTCTAGGGGGAGACTATACTAAAAAAAAAACACGGTATTTCGGACATGGCAACACGAGATTGCTTGTACAACGCAGGGGATTGGGGGCTTTTTGCTGTTGGGGATGATAGCCTTTTGTGATAATTAATTTCCCTCTTTCTTTCTTTCTTTCTTTTTTTTTTTTATAATTCCTCACTTAGACTATTGGCGGTTAAAGAGGATTATGTTGCCCTGAGAAACTTTTCAATTAACCTTACACTAGATTCCGCGCCGAGAGAATAATTCACTTCCTGTTTTCTTTTGCGTGCGTGTTTTTTCTTTCTCCCTCTATCTTTTGTTCTTCATTCTACCTCTCAATAATTCCAGGTAGCATCTGTTTGTCCTCCTGATAGCGCACCTTGCCTTTTCCTTTATCGCCCCGCTTCCTCTCCTCCACCTCCTCCTCCACCCGTCTGTCTCCGCCCCCTCCGTTCCGCCCCCGAGCGATTCCGTCTCCCTCTCGGCAAACAAAGCGAGCTAATGACACGCTGACACCGAGCCCGGTGATTGAATTCATTAGGCGTGCACAATAATTGCGTGAACGTACCCGTCTATTCAGAGGACAGCTGTCAAATAATAAGCGAGAGAGAGGATGGCGTTTCATTGTAGAGAGAGAGAGAGAGGGAGGGAGGGGGAGGGAGACAGAGAGAGAGAGGGAGAGGGAGGGAGAGAGAGGGAGACAGAGAGAGAGAGGGAGAGAGAGAGAGGGAGGGAGAGAGAGGGAGACAGAGAGAGAGGGAGGGAGACAGAGAGAGAGGGAGGGAGACAGAGAGAGAGGGAGGGAGACAGAGAGAGGGAGACAGACAGAGAGAGGGAGAGGGAGGGAGAGAGAGGGAGACAGAGAGAGAGAGGGAGGGAGAGAGAGGGAGACAGAGAGAGAGAGGGAGAGGGAGGGAGAGAGAGGGAGACAGAGAGAGAGAGGGAGGGAGAGAGAGGGAGACAGAGAGAGAGAGGGAGGGAGAGAGAGGGAGACAGAGAGAGAGGGAGGGAGACAGAGAGAGAGGGAGACGGAGAGGGAGGGAGACAGAGAGAGGGAGACAGACAGACAGAGAGAGAGAGACACAGAAAGAGAGAGACACAGAAAGAGTGAGAAAATTAGTATGGAGACGGGGCGAGAGAGGCACATGTTGTGGAGGGGAGAGAGAGAGAGAGAGAGACGCTCTTGGCATGTCACTTAGGCTGGCGTTATCATGCACGGGTTTCTGGGAAGTTTACCGCCTGTCTGGTGCTTTCAGGTGTGCGGCGGGTCGGGTCGGTTCTCCAGGTCTGGATGCTGTTAAAAGAAGTTCTGGACCATTTGGGTCGATACATTTTTTAGAGGAAGGGTAGTTCTGTTGAGTTTAAAACGTTGTTTCGGACTCAGTCGAGGAATATTTTCAAACCGAAGTATACGCTAATCAGCCATTACATTAAGACCACCTGTGTAATTTCGTGACGGTCCGCATTAACTCTTATCAGCGACGGTAGCGCCTCAGCGTGGGCTAGCTTTAGCTCACCGTGTCTTTCAAAGAACGTTGGGCGCCCATCCTGATGGCGTCATGATCGTGACGGCCCTTCAGTGCCGAGCCGCAGGAGCGGAACCAAACTGGACCGGGAGCCTGAAGCCGCTGTTATAAGTTCAGTCTGGAATAAATAGACGAACATTTAAATGTTCAATATATATATTTGATTTTTCGCTTAAAGCTCTAAATCGTCTCTTTCTCTTCTGCCTCTTTTAGCAAAAGACGGAGGAGGACGAACTGGTTCTGACTCCAGACGGGACCAGAGAGTTCCTGACCTTCGAGATCCCCCTCAGCGACTCGGGTTCAGCCGGGCTGGGCGTCAGCGTCAAAGGCAACCGCTCCAAGGAGAACCACGCTGACCTGGGCATCTTCGTCAAGTCCATCATCAACGGAGGGGCGGCCTGCAAGGTAGGATTAAAAGAACTGTGACAGAAGTTCTGGTAGGTGGCTGAGCGGGCCAAAGATTCTTTGCTGCTTCAGGACCAGGTACGACCCGACGTCATGGAGGGGAAAGGTGGATTGTTTTCTGCTCCCCGTCAGAGCGAGAATGTCAGGTCATCAGTCTGTGAGACAATGACAATGATCCCAAACAGAAGAGGAAGCCCACCACTAAATGGATCAAAGGGGAGTCAGAGTCCAAGTCTGGACCTGAACCCCCATTGACCAGAAAAAGATCAGGGCAAGAGGTTTTGTCCGGTACCTGGTCCGATAATCTTCCTGCCTTATTGAATATCATAAAATAAGAATAAGAGTGGATTTGTCTTTTTGATGGATCTCTGTTAAACTCGATGTTCCTCATGAGTCGGGGGTCCCTCCTGTTCTGGATCGACCCGATAACCCCTCGGGTCACACGCTGGAAAAGGTTCTGAAAGGCGACTCTTTCTCCCGCAGAGAGTCGCTGCCTGATTGAAAGTCTCCGCGTCGTCTTCATCGCAGGGAAAATGAAGAGAAAGGACTTTTTTTTTTTCTCAGCAGGTTCTGGAGAAGAGCGCCACCTGTGGTGAAATCTAATAAAACAAAGTGTTCTATTATCTGTGGATGTGGTCCGACCGACCCGCTGCTGTTGACAGAACACAATAAGGCTCTTAAAAGCCCACCTCTCTCCGCAGAGATTAAATCAGGGCGAGAAACCCGAGACACTCCTGAGCGAGAGCGTCGGCGTGATGAGATGAAAACGCCGCCGTTAAGTCGGAGATGGAATTTCTTTTCTTTTTCTTTTTTCTGCTTTTTCTCTACCTGTAGTTTTTAAAGGCTAAAATAAAAGTCTTCCATATGAGTGATTTTTGTGTCCACCCACAGGACGGGCGTCTTCGCGTCAACGACCAGTTGATTGCCGTCAACGGAGAGTCGCTGTTGGGCAAAACCAACCAGGACGCCATGGAGACGCTCCGCAAGTCCATGTCGACGGAGGGCAACAAGCGGGGGACGATCCAGCTGATCGTGGCCAGACGGGTGTCCAAAAGAACCGAGGTGAGGGACGGGGAGGGGGGACAAATCAGATCAGCCATTACATTATAACCACCTGCCATATAATGAAATAATAAAATGTGTTATTATTATTTGTCTAAATCCACAGAAATCAGATGCAGCCATAACATTATAACCATATGCCTTATAACCACCTGCCTGATATTGTGTAATTCCCCACTTTTAACACTTTTAACACTTTTAACACCTTTCTATCAGATCCAGCATCGACTTTTTCAGGAATTAACATCACAGTAGCTCCTCCACTGTGACAACACGGACTAGCCGCCACTCGGATCAATGAGCCCGGGCGGATTTGTTCTATTTGCAGGTCCATCATGTTAATGTGATTTACTCCAAAACGATTTAATAGATTTGAAATTATACACCCATATAGACCTTAGTGCGAGGAAGCACTGGAGTTATCTCCAAACGTTTAAGGGCCATCATTTCTCAACCAACTATTTACATATATATATATATATATATATATAGTTTTTCTCACTAGGGGAGATTTTTTTTCCCGTGGGATGGGATTCCCTGCATGTAGTTTCGCACGCCATGAAGTAAAAGTAAACCTGGCGTTGTCATCTCACTAGCCCCTCCCACACTCGCTCACCCTCCCTGGAGGCGGCCGTTGAGTCTTTATTTTTTTCATAAATCTGAAAACACGGCTGCAAACGGAGCTACACGACTTCTCCCTCCCCTCAATGTCATGTTTTCACATTCTCCGTACGCCGCGGCCTGTCGCCGGCTTTGGAGCAGAGGCTGAGCCTGTGTTCGCCGCCGCACGCCAGCGTACGGACGTGCGCGCCTGCGAGCGCCTCTGGCACTGCCTGGCTTCCCTGCTCTCCTTTCCAAACCCGGTGTGTCAAAGTTTTGATTTCCCCTCGGCCCGTCTGGTAATTGAAAGCAGAGGCTAAGCCTGGAGGCGTGTTTTCTGTGTGTGTGTGTGTGTGTGTGTGTGTGTGTCCCAGTGTGTAGTTTGTACATCCTGCCCCTGCATGTATAAATTTATTCTCAAGGATCTCTCCGTGTGTTTACGTGCAAACATATCGTGTATGCGAGCCGTGCGGCCGTGTCAAGGCAGGCGAGACTCTGCAAACGGCGCCGGATGAATAAAGTTCCAGCACAGGGAGTTTCGTCAATCTCTTCTTCACACACGGCGCCGCAGGCATGGCCTCAGGCGGACCGGGTTCGTGGCTATTTATAAGAAGCAGGGTCCATGACAGTCAGACAGGAGGAAAAATAACAATTTAATACACTCGCAGTCCAAGATGCTGCAGCCGGAACATTTCAACCAGCTGCCTGCAACTGTGTCGGTCCGCCTTCCGCTGTCGAAACCGATCCGATCCTATCGAGGCAGGAACGCCACCGGACCTCTGAAGGTGTGCTGTGGTATCTGGTACCAAGATTTAAGCATGGGACCCTTTAGGTTTTCAAAGTTCTGAGATGGGGCTTCCATGGATCAGACAGGTTATAATGTTATGGCTGACACCTCACAGTCAGATGTCCATCAGATCTTCGTTAAAGTCAGATTTGACCCTTTTTTTTCTCCACCGCCTGAAAGCTGCGATGCCTGTGAGCGCCGTAGCCGCGCCGACATATGGCATCAAATAATCCCGCTGCCACTCTTCCTCGCCGTGTTGACGTCCCCCGACAGCCCAACCTCCAATCATCTCAAACGTCTGCATAAATCACCGGCCCAACTGCTCCTTCGTCCTCGCAAACACACGCAGCAGCTGACTTCCTCATCACCGACGGCTCAAATAGAGCCGGATGTCGGATTCCGGCGGTTCATTCCTAACTATTACATTCAATTAAACCGTCGGACTATGTGACGATCACCATCGTCGAAAACGAATCGATGGTCGTCCAGGAAGTGACATCAGTCTTAATCATGATGACATGTGACGGCGTCCCCGTAGCCACGCGTCTGTTGACATGGAATCCGTTTGGCGGCGGTTATTTGTGAACGGATCATTGGACGTGGACCTCCTGCCAGGATCCGATCCCGTCCCGGCTAGTTAGGCTCATTGATTGGGATCGTTTGGCGGCGGTATGAGCCGGAGTGCGATGGCGTTAGCGCCGGTTACGTGACGCTGAGACGAAGGCTATCTTTACGGCCGGAGCCTTCATCACCTTCAGCCATAAATGCAGAAACCATGGCCAATCAATACACTCAGCCGCTCGTTGAACAAACAACACACACACACACACACAGACACACACACACACACACACACACACACACACACACACACACGTGTGGACGCATGTTTACGGATGACAGGACCAGCTAATGGTCTATTTGTCCACAAACAACAGGGTGTCATTGTGGCTCCAGAGGAAAATGTCAAGATGCTAGCGAGCTAACTGTCCCCTGTGGGAGGGGGGCGCATGTTTGTGTGTGTGTGTGTGTGTATGGGGGGCATGTGGCTTTTACAGGCGTATTGGAAATCCATGCTCATTTATCCTGGTTATCAGGCTAAAGCCCGCATAGCTTCCCTCTCACCATCCACTGCCAGTGAGCAAATGTTAGCATGGCTGATTAGCTCAGAGCTCCGCCTCTGGCTCTTCTTCAGGGTTTAGTCCGTCTCACGTCTGCACAGAGGTCAGGCAGTTACCTCCGCCGAGGAGGTGATGATTGTGCCTCGGTTTGTTTGCAGGATCCTTGTTAAACCTAATCGACAGAATTGCATAAAATTTCACCCGGAGGTAGGTTTAAGCAGATCCTAGAGATGACTCAATTTTGTTGATGACATCATCACATGATCATGAGTAATGTTATCTCAAATAATGGGAGATCGGGCCGCTTACGGAGGTTTTTGGACAATAATGGCATAAATTTACGGACAAGTCTGCATGAAACTTCTCCTGATTGAAGTGATGTGAATGATTCCGATCACAATAATGTCTACTTTGGGTTCTGTTGTGGGTTCGGTGGAGGTTCTGCGCCCTCCGAGTGCTGTCTAGCTCCGGTTTGGACTCTGGTGTGGAGAGATATGTGGTCAACCAGGGTCTACAAAATGCAAACTGTTGACTGAACTCGTAGAAAGTCAAATAATGCTAAAATGTCGACACTTTTTCTTGTTTTCTGAGAAAACTTAAACGATAAAAACTATTCAAATATTTCTTCCTTCCTCCTTCAGGAGGCGCCAGGAAGTCCGCTGGGACCTCAGACCATGAACAGCTCCCTTGACGACCACGAGCGCCGGATCTCCCACTCCTTGTACGGTGGTCTGGAGGGCCTGGACGACAACCTGATGCCCCGCCAAGGCATGATGCCACGCACAATAGGTGAGCCTGACCCGTCTTCACGCGGGACTCCTCCCCACGACGTGTTGGAATTATCCGGGTGATGCTAAGCTATATGTTTCTAAGCTAACACTGGCTTTGGTGCTGAGTTGGTGTCACCTGGACAATTAAGCTGATTTCTAAGGTCGACTTGGCGTTTCCAGCGGCGTTGTGTGGCGAGAAGCCCACCTGTCGGTCTGGACTGGTGTTGGACCTTTTCTGCAGCTCTGATGGAGGTTCTGGAGAATTGTTGCCGGGTGAACCGGTTCTTGCTGCTCTGAATTGCTGCGCCGATTCGTCGGCCGGTAACTTCAGGACTTGGTCGTGACACCAGTCGTATTGTCCTTCCCACAATGCCTTTGGGCAGCAGCTGAGGATGTGCTCCATGGGGTAGTTGGAGTGCCGGCTGATGAAAATCAACAGAAATTCCTGGTTGGAGCCGAACGGCGATACAAGGCCAGGAAAACTTTATTTATATAGAACACTTTAACAGAAGGGATACTCAAAGTGCTTCACACAAACAATCAAGAACGTCGCGAACAAGATAAATATATAAAATATATATATATATAAAATATAAAAATATATATTTCTATTATTTAAACAAAAAAATTAAATAATAATAATAATATAGAAAAACATAATATAGAAAAAAATATTTTTTTTAAAAAAAAGGGCAGATATTCAGAAAAATACTCAAAAATAATAATAATAATAATAATAATAATAATATGACAATTAAAAGGTTAAATGTTCGAGGACTGTATTATGCGTTCTTATAACGACATTTAACCTACTAAAAACTTTTCTTTGTGGTTTGGTTCCCAAAAGTGTTTTCCTGTATTTGTCTTCAGAATCAGAATTTCATGCATGCTGGTTTTTTTTTTTTGTTTTTTTTAAGGATTTTATTTAAGGATATTCAGGACTTCCAGTGAGGGTCGCCGTCTTTGATTTATTAATCCAAGCCGATACCCTGATGGACTTGAATGGATCCGTTTACACCGATGAGTTTTTGTCCTCAGATACATTTTTGGGTACTGGAGCTCATTCAGTGTGTTTTCTTCTTCTTCTTCTTCTTTTTTTTTTTGCACGCTCAGCTTCTCCTGTCATCAATAAGTGGCTGCATCTGTTGGATTAAGTGAAATAGATTAGAGCGCGTGTTTCTGAGCGCCCTGCAGAATCACACTTCCCTGCAGAATCACACTTGGATGATTGAGGAACCAGGTGGTGAAGTTCCCTCGTATCAAAGCGAGGCTCCGGTGCAACCAGATGGTTTTACCTGTTCAACTCGCCTGTTTGAAATTCAAGAAGGCGAGGAACCATCCCACTACACGCCTTTCTTCGCCTCGCAGTTCTCAAAAGATCGCAATAATGTATCTGATCCATTTTCGGATCACACAGACGTTGATAAAGACACAAGACAACCGTAGCGTTCATGAAGGACGCTTAAAAAGTGAAGCGTCACCTTTTTTATGCTTCATCTATTGAATAAAACCGATATAATTTCTGTCAGCCGCACCAAACAATGAAAATACTTTGATGTAAAGTAAATAAAGCAAAGGCAAAAAAAAGTTGGTGCTCCATCTTTAAGTCTATTTTATGTTCTAACCCTAATTAATCAAAGGTGACGTAGACGTGGAAGTGACAGCGTGAAGTCATGCGAATCACCCGACATCGGCGCCGTTGTTGGCGTCATACCGGAAAACGAAAGGCGTCTGCTGACAGAGGAAGTGTGAATAGGTGAGGTTCCAGGAGACGCCGCCGCCGCCGCGATCATCCATGCTTAACAAACAGTCGGGGCTTTTAATGAGCAGAAGGGCGGAGACGCAGGAGACGCGGCGCTGCTCGCCTCGACGGCGGCTACAAAGATCATCGAAGTTGAAGCATCTGTGAGCGTGGAACTGTTCGTTGAGAATGGAAAGACTTTGACCCATTATTGAAGGAAGTGTCTATAGGCCACCGTCGCCAGTTCACTAAAGGTGAAGAAAAACAAAGAGACAAAGTGAGAAGTTAAAGATGAGGTTTGACAAAGATGGGTCCACGGGTCGCCCTATCATCAGGTACCGGCGACAGGATGGAGGTGTGTCTTCAAAAGTTCTTTTGGAAGGTGGAACCAAAATCAACCAGATCACAGACGCACAATGGAACCAGAACCCAAACATTGCGTTGGACCTTATCTTGGACTTTCCGGTGATAAAGGCGGTGCAGGGAAATCTATTTTAGTGGAGGAGGGTTAACAAACCCGACCCAACAGAACCGATGGTCCGACATTGTTGAGTAGAAATAAGAGACTTCTGAATACAATAATCCTTGTTACTGTTTTTATCTGCCTATTGATTTCCGATACAGGGGAGCGATAAATTGCTGTTTTATTTAATTTGAGTGTTTTTTAGAATCGTTTATGGCCCGTGCTTGAATTTAGTTTTTTGTAACCGTCATGTTAACACTCCCAGAATGCACTCCGGGACCTGGTTCCGAAGAGATTTGTCATCGTGTGAACAAAAACGCCGGACCGGACTTCCATCTTTTTGTACCTCCGGACGGACGGACTGCGACAGCGACGACTTCATCGCCCACCGAGCTCAGAACCGGTCCTCTGCTAGGATTATGACCACCTCCACTCGGACCCTCTTGGGGGAGAAACCCTTGAGAGTGAGGTGGGCGAGTGACTGCGCGCAGGTCGAAGTTCATCCTCTAGGATAAACCTCAAAGTCAATAACTTCCCGTTGAATCCCTCGTAGAGTTGGACTGCAGAGGCAGAACACGACGCCCCCGTATGTCCTCTCCTTTGGATCTTGTCAGTCGCACCTCGTACGGAACATCTCGCCGGCAGCTCCTTCTTTTAAGCAGCGAGACGTTCGGCCCGGGCGAGGATCCGCTTTCACCGACACGGGGGAAACAAATTGATTTAAGCAAAAAAAAAGAAACTTGTCCGTTGTCAGATCCGATCTTTCCCTGCAACCCGAGCGGCGTCGCAAATCAGGTCCGACACGACGCTTATCCAAAAGTTCTGCGTTTGTAATTACCAGACGGTACAGGTACACTTGTTCTTCCTCTCCATCTCTGAGCCGGTGGACCGGACAGAATAGTAATCCTGGCCGCAGCGTCCCGGGAGTCTTCCTGCAGGAACAAATTACAATTCTGAGCAGAAGGAGCCGAAAGGTGGAACTCAAAGTTGTTTATTGATTTCTGCCCCCGACTCTCCTCTGCAATAAAATTGAGACGTCGTTCCTTCTCGTAAAAAAAAACCTGAGCGAAAACGTGAAGGGTTATACTTAAGAGGGCGGAGCCAAATCACCTTATATGACCTTTTTTTTGTCTTTCCTGACAGCAAAAGGGAAATCAAGATGTCGGGTCGGCCGCGTTGGCTTCCGTCTTAACCTCTGACCTCAACACGATATGAGAAAAACCTCTGAGGTCGGCCTGTGGAAGAGCGTACGCTCTGTAATTACTGTCGCACGCACACACAACAGACCTTCCCCCTGCTTATTAAACACCTCATCAGCCCGGCGGAGTGGTTTTCATCCCGGCCACTCAACGGATCGTTTCAACTCAGTAGAATATTTTGGATCCTCTTCCTCCGTGTGGTTTCTGAATCAGTCCAGAGGAGCCGGGAGGATTAAAGCCGGGTTCCAAATAGTGGTTTTTATTCGCCTCTGCGGGCCAAACACAAAGGATGAAGGCCAGTTTAAATATAAGGGTTGAATATATGAGAGATTTCTTTGTTTTCATGCCCCCCTGTCAAAAGACAACAAAGTCAAATTCAACAGTTGTGTCGTTTAGGGAACTTGCTATACGATGATTTTTCTAAGTGCTTATATCTCTCTTTAGTTGTCAACCCCAAACCCTCATCATGGCGGCAGAGGCTAAATGTGGCAGCTTCTTCCTTTTAAGGAACACACCTTTAGCGTGTTCCTTAAATCGGCGGCGGCTGTCTTTTAAGGAAGGTGGCTACATTACAATTGCAAGAGTAGAAAATGAACACACGGCATAATGACGAGCTCAATCCTGCGGTAGTGTTACATGAGAACAGTGTCGTGGTATTTTGTTTATAATCGCGGCCTCCGAACAGCCGAGGGTCATGACTAAGTTAAAAATACTGTAGATGGTCTGAGAACAGATGCTGGACTCTCAACTGCTGCTCAGGAACAGTTGCAGACTGGAACCTCTTGGCAGCTCCTATATGAGAAGGTGTGAGAATACAAACAGTTTCTTATCAAGAAGGTGGCTTCTTTCCATGGAAGAATCCTTCCTTACAACAAAGACTCCTTCCTTATAAGCGAGACGGCCTTCTCATCCAGAAGACGACTTACTTATAAGGAACGTGGTTCTCCTATAATGTCCAAGATAACACATTCCTCTCATTGAAGAATCATTCCTTATGAGCATGCTAGCTTTATCTTGAAGATGACTTCCTTATAAGGAAGATACCTCTCCTGTTACGTCAAGGCTAACGCCTCTCTCAAAACGAAGGCCCTTCTCTCCGACTCTTTGCTTATCAACATTCCACCTCTTCCCTGGGAAACACCCTCCGCGTATAGGCATGTTTCCTCATAAGGAAGGTGGCTCAACACAATCAGTAATTGTGGCTTTCACCCGCAATCGAAATTAAAATGAAACACAAAAAAAATTGCATTTGTTGGCAATCAGCACAATCTCATGATGTCACACGACTGCAGTCATTGTGTTGAACTGGTTACTGTCCCGGAGTTTCGTGACTGGTTTAAAACAATAAGGAACGGTCTAAGGAAGCGGTCAGAGGACTTTTGACTTCTGCAACTTTGCTGCTGCACAGGAACTGTTCAATTCTCTGGACGCTCCCGGCAGCTCCCAGATGTGGAGGAGTGTGAATAGAAAGCAGAACTATGCATCCTCGGCAAACCTCCCTTGAATAAATAAAACTGGATGCGAGTGCCGGGGGGGCGTCTTTCACAGTGGCGTGGAATAACTGTGGCGGCGAGGGGTGCCACAGAGCATAAATCATGCATCAGGCTTTCTTAGAAAGACAACATCATTCCCATTCACAACGTATCCGCCTGCCTTTTGGCCCGTTCACACTCTTAGATCGCTGGTTGGTTCTCTCTGCGCTCCGAAGATGCCGGGGATAAGAGAGCGACTTAATTATTCCTCCAGGCCAAAAGCTTTCAAGGCCCGGGACCCCCGGCAATAACCCCTTTACTAATTATGCAAATAGACCCCGACAAGGCAAAATGCAAAGGAGGGGGGGAAACTGCATGTGTTAAGTCTCTCACCTTCCTATCTACATTTCAATCTGGGAAGTCTTTTAACCTCCGTCGTTCCCTCCCGGCGATTCCGAGTCCCCCTCGCCAGAATTCATCACTTTTTCGCACCAAGAGCGTCTAATTGTTATAAAAGCCTACCGCGTAGAATTTTAAAAATGAAATCCCGCCTTTTGTTTCCACCGCGTCGAAGGCGAACGTGCGGTTGTCGGTTCGAGTCTCCCTCCACCTTGGCAGAGGTATTGTTGCTGGCGGACATCTGCCCCACGGCGCCGAAACAAAGAGGCTTTTTCTTTTTTTTTGTCCTCTTACCCAGACCAGAGCGCCGACAGATTCATTGGTTTTCTACTCAGTGGCTGCCAGTTGATTGTTCTGCAGTGATTCAAACGCTGACATTGATGGGATTCTCGGTGTCGGCCACCGGGCTGCTTAGGGAAATGGGATTAAGTGGTTCCGCAAGTGTGTGTGTTTGTGTGTGTGTGCGTGTGTGTGTGTGGTCCGAGAAATAGAAATGGCCGTGCTGCGTTCGGGGACTCAACCGGACTCCCAAATTTACAACGTATTACAAACCCACACAGCAGGGAGCGGCGCTGAAGCGGCAAACGCACACAGAATCAATTCCCGCTGACGCGGCGAAGGTCCGACTGTGTTGGAGGCTGAGTAATCGCACACTTGAGATGCTATCCAGAACTTTTCCAAACATTCGGAGTCTAAATGCCGTTATTATAGCGAAAAAAGAGAAAAGTTTTCGAGCCCGTACGACAATGTTGGAAAACAACCGACCGCGGAAGAAGTCTTCTCGTCACGATCTTCGTCTTTTGATCTACGATCTTTTTTTATACCCAAATAAAAAGCAGTTGTTTTTACTTTGGTCCTGCTTGTTGATACAGATATGTAGTGGACCGTTATGAAGTGTGAATTTTGGGTAAGAAAAGCTACGTTTTTACGATATAGTGTTAACTGGAATGCTAACACCGCTCTAGCTAGCACCGCTCTACCTAGCACCGCTCTGACAGCTTTTCCTTATTCGTCATTGACGTTCAGTTGCCACGAGTCACTTTCTTACTTTACTACTACTTGTTCTTTATCATCCACATGATGCGCCGCGTCGCCATGGCAACTCGGACGCTAAGTAGCCCCTTCAACCAGTCACAGTGAGGAGAGAAAAAATGCGCAGATGTCAGGCGATTGAGTCGTGGCTCTGCTTCGACTGTGCCAACGCTCGATTCGGGCCTCGCAACTCCCCGATATAATGAACGAAAAACAATACCAGACGATCTCCGACGGTCAGTCCGACGTCGTCAGGCTCAAGATCGGGCCGAAAAACGGGCTCAATCCCAACAGAGTACGCCCAGTTCTGGTTTTGTTCAACTCTTTGTTTCGGTGTCGTGAGTTAATTTGGATTAAAGGGTCACTCTGTAGTGTCTTTGAATTGAACTTTGACCCCCTGGCTTTTTAAGCCTCTTTTGTACAAACTCACCCCATTCTGTTCCCCCTCCCTCCTCCGCTCCCTTCCCATCAGAACCTTCACCCAGGGCGCCTGAAAAAGCAGCAGCGCCCAACTTAGCAGGTGAATCCGGTGGCTGTGAGAACCAAACGTCGGGCCCGACTCAGAACCCGACGCCTCAGACGTCACAGTCTCCACGGACGGACAAAACGCGTCCCTCTTTGGACGGCGAGGCGCTCCCGACCGCTCCCAGTTCCAAAATACGGATTAAAACCCGAGTCCAGTGCTGCATATCAACGAGCTTCTAAGCCGCGCTTCTTTTTTATACTTTTTTTTTTTTCCCACAGGCGGAGAAAAAGGGGGGGACAATTTTATTATCGTGCTTCCGGACAGGAAAGTTTTATCTTCATTGGCGAGGACGCGGCTTGAATAGATTCGTGGCGTTTTTGACGTGGGAGCGCCGTCTGCTAAACTCTCTCTCTCTCTCTCTCTCTCTCTCTCTAAGCTGATTAGCTCCGCCGTCCCTCTCCAACTATATTTCTGGTTTTAAAATGTCCCCCTGAGTTGCCGTTTGATCTTTCTTATTGTATTTTGAGGAACGGTTTTATTGTATTTTGCCCGTTAAGCCTCCTCTGCCGTCTCACGCCGCCAGTCGCAACAAATAAAGTCGTCCCCGCGGCTGTTTGTTCAGAGAGTCGGATAACTGAGAGCAGCTTCTTACATAAACGGTTTTATTTTTTAAAAGAACAGCGTTCTCCAAGGCCACGATTGTGCAGAATGTCTTTACTGCAGTAGAAGTGACAAACAGAAAAGATTCTGAAATATACCCAAAGTTACTATAAAAACAAAAATTATAAAATTTTGGGAAATATTGAAAATATTTTTAGAAATATTAGTTAAAAAAATAAAAAATTCAATGCAAAAATAACCACATTATCGTATTCATTTTAAAATAATAAAGAATTGTTGTAAAAATTGAGATGAAAGTAAAAAAAAACTATTTTAAAAGACAAAAAAGCATAAATTAAAAAATTCATCTGTTAAAAAGTATTTATTTGAGAATTAAAAAGCAATAAAAGTTCAACAAAGTATGAAAGTAAAAAGTATACATTTACAAATTAACAGATAATAGAAAATAGTGATTTCAGAATTACAAAGAATAAAAGCTAAAAGTAGTAGTATGAAGAAAAAAACACCAATAAAAGACACAAAATATATAAATGTGGTAGTAAAAACGTCAAAAAGTATGTATGAAAGTAAAAGTATAAACGTTAAAATTTGAAATATATATTATAATATATATATTATATATAAAGGATTTAAAAAGTCTGGAACTTAAAGACAAAGTCCAAAAGAAGAAAATGTAAATAATAATAATAATACATTTAATTTAGTAGTTTATCCGTTAAAAATGTCTGAAGTGAAAACTAATAATATAAAGTTAATAAAATATAAAAGTAAAGGTATTATTGTATAAAGAATAAAGTACTAAGGTTAAGAGAAGCGTCGAAGTGAATGAATGGTTCCGTTTGTTTGGGAAGTTATTTATTTTTAATAAATCCTAAGGAGTAAAAGTTGTGTACTTTATAAAGTATAAAAGATGGAAGAGAACTCTACACCGGTACACTAAGTACTTGTTTCAACCCACATCTAATCACGACTTAATCACATTAATCCTTTCAATCAAATCCTGAAGGTCAGTCCGTCTGACGCGATGATGTCACTGGTGGTCAGGTTTTGTGCTGAGTCATTGTGGGCGCCAAGTAGAAAGCTCTGATGAAGAGGTTCTGCCTGTTACCTCTTCTATTCCACCCGGGTTGATCTGGTTCTAGTTCTGGGCCGGTGCTAGAGCCAGGTCAGAGTTGGTTCAGTAAACGAACCCTCAAAGAACCAGTTTGGTTTCCCACTGGCTGGAGGTTATAATTACGTTAGAGGCACTACAGACGCGTCACTACAGACGCGTCACTACAGACGCGTCACTACAGACGCGTCACTACAGACGCGTCACTACAGACGCGTCACTACAGACGCGTCACTACAGACGCGTCACTACAGACGCGTCACTACAGACGCGTCACTACATCAACACACAGTGATGATCCAAAGTTTTCACTTCTTCCCCCCCAGCCACTGACGTACCACTGATGTAGACGGTTGTTGGTTCGAGCCCTGCACGGTTCTGGTTCCAAACTAGAACCCGTTCTCCTGGCTGATAATCTCTTCTTTGTACCAGCTCCAAATTAGGAACTGGCTCCAAAAGCTGCCCAGCAACTGGAGGGTGGATAAGTGGTCTTTTGGGGTGGCTGGTGGACTAAAGGCTATAGGTCCTGCGGCGGGCGTTGGTGGCCTGCCACTCGTCTGGGCTCTTTGCCTTGTCTTTCCTGGCGTGGCGGGCCTCGCTCAGGCATTTGTGATGTGGAAGGAAAAGGGGGAAAAAAAATTGCCATTAAACATTTGATGTTTCATCAAGAGTTGATTAGCTTAGCTTAGCATAAATGCCATTGCTACTTTTCAGAGTGGGAAAAAAATGTAACATTAGAAGGAAAGCGTGACTTTGGATGGTCTCTGAGGGTAACCTAACGACCCCCTCTGTCTCCTCCAGGAAACTACCAGCTCTCCCCCACCGTCAACATGCCGCAGGACGACACCGTCATCATAGAGGACGACCGGCCGCCCCTCCTCCCCCCCAACCTCTCTGACCAGTCCTCGTCCAGCTCCCACGATGATGTCACCTTCACCGCCGACACCACGCCGCCGTGGGCCAAAGAGCTGCCCGACCAGAATGACAAGTGGGTGAAAAATGACTTCATGGCAGTCTCGCACCCCCCCTCCCCCCCTCCCTTTAACTTCAGTCTGTTTTTAAAGGTCAACCTAGCGGCGCCGTTTGAACCCAAGCGCCGTCCTTCACGTCTTTTTCGGTCTCGAATGGAGATCAGAGGTCATCATTTCCTGCACAGGGAGAACCGGAGTAGAACTGATTATCTAGATCATCTGATAAGCATGTTTTTTTTTCCCTTGTTTTTTTCCTGCCAGTTATGCATTCGATCTATAATAGATCAGAAAATAATGAAAAGTCCTTATCGCTGGTTCCCAGAGCCTCCGGTGACATTTAAGACGATGTTCGTTGTTGTGTTTGTCCGTCTGCTAATGGATTAATCGGTGATTAACGATGATGCTATTCCTGCCAGTGTCTTCGTCGCACACGACGCCGTGAGTTGTTTACGTCTTCGTGGCGAGACCACATGACGCCCAGATGTCCCCCGCCGCCCCTCACCCGACTGTCTCCACCCCACCTCCAGTTCATGGATCATTTTCACAAGTTTTATTCCCCCTTAGACTTTACTGCAAGGAAGAAGTGGATGGATTTCGGGGAAAGGTCGATTGCATACTTTCGACACCAGGGGGAGCTTTAGCTCCAAAGGTTTCTTCAGAACTTCAGAACTGTCGGTCAGATTAGGTGCTTGCGAATCGACATGACGCGTTCTATCTCGCAGACATCCTGTTTTAGTGGAACAGTTCTTATTTTACTCACTAGGGGGAACTGTTTTTTTTATTTTTTCAAGAAATACTTTCCGACGTAAAATCCTTCGCACAACTAATATGTGGAAGAGGATGATCCGCTGGAAGGGAGTTGCCTTAAGACGAAGAAGACGATTTTTTTTTCGTACATAACTTCCTAACGGTTTTTATTTAATCTAGGAGTTCATCATTTACTCACTAGGTGGAGTTTTTTTTTTTTTTTTTGGAGGAGTTCAATCCGGGGCGCCGGGGCCTTTTCGGGGACATACCCGTTTTGTCGTAGACGTCAATGGTTCATCATAAATCTTCCTATGTTTGTCATGGATAATGGGTTTGATCCCTAAAGTCGGGCTCACTTTATCCCCATCCAGGCCGCTGGGTCCAGATGAGAACGATCCGGACGCCTCGTTCCAAAGAGAAGGATTCGGACGCCAGAGCGTGTCGGAGAAACGCACCAAGCAGTTCGGAGACGCAGCCCAGCTGGAGATCATCAAGACCCGCAAGTCCAAGAGCATGGATCTAGGTAGAACTTAAAAGTCTTTAAATCAAAGCGTCTTCAATCACTTTTCACAGTTCAAGTTTTTCTCTGCTGGGTTTCATGTCTCCAACACACAAAAAACCTCTCAAACCTCTAATATTCATCCGCCAATCCAATTCTAACCTCTTCAGTAGTCTTCCTCGGTGGACCTGTGAAGTGATTAAAGACATTTTTCTGGATTCTGACAGTTGTGATATTGAAAGTTCCCCAATGTGCAAAAGTTTCTAGCAGGTGTAAACATCTAACGAGTGTTTAAGTCACCTCGGATCACAGCTTTATGAAGATGATGTCATGTATCTCATGCTCACTCTACGGCTACAGAGTATTTCCTGAAGGTCGGAGACGTTCAAGAAAGCTAAAGCTAGCTACACACTAGAGGATACATAGCCTGGTTTTATGCCCGATTAGCCCACCGCCAACTGTCAGGGGGCTGTGGCCCGATTGGTGGCTCATCTCAACCGACTATTTGTCCAAGGGTTTGGCGTCAATACGATTATATATATCTTGCTGCTGCGGATCGGAACCTCCCCGATCTCGAAATGTAAATATTAAACATGTTTGATATTTTTGTCAGAATATCGTAAATATCAAACGAATCACACGTTTGATCGTCAATATCAAATTGATTGATTTTTATGTCGTAAATATCAACCGAGTTTGATATTTATATGTCGTAAATATCGTAAATGTCGTAAATATCCAGCATCAACATCGTTAAACTCAGCAGCAGAACCTGGACTAACCTTTACGGCATGGCGGCGGTTTAGTTTTGAGAAGGACCAAAACCTGAAATACACTTTGGAACAAAAACACACTCGTCATCAAACTTCTGCAAAAAGGTTTGTCGTGACTTGAAAAAAACGGAGACGGCGAGACGTATCGGATTCTGCTGCGAAGTACGACATTATAGAAATTGTTCGTACGTGAATGCTTGAGTGTTAAGTTAATAAAATCATATATTTTGCCTTGCATATTTTTATCTCATGGATAATTATAATCCCATAACGTTAAAAATCTTTCTTTTTTTTTAACGCACATTTCGAAGGATGCAAAATATCTAATAGTGTCCAATTACTGTTCTTGAAAAAATCCACCACCACACGCAAAAAAATAAGGATATGATGTTTGCGATCAGTATCACACATCCCTCATTCTTCCCGCCAATCAAAACTCCTGATCTGAGATCTGTGGATGAACTGAATCCGATGAACCTCAAATGCTTTTTTCTCCCTGCAGACTCCTCCTATCTGAGTGTGTTCCACCTCGTCTTCCTCTTTGTTATGAAAATAAACCCTGCGTCTCTCGCCCGTGTCGAGAACTTGATTCACCTTGAAATGGCTTCCAGCGGGCGCTGATTGCTTTGGCTGCACCGCCTTCTCTCTCTCTCTCCGCTCGCACGCCCCTGTAATCATATCTAATCTTGGCGAGCAGATTGCCGCCGTGTTGATATCGCAACAAGTCTGATTGCTATCCTCCAAACCTCCTTTTCATTTCTCTGTCTCCCCCCCCCTCCTCCTCCTCCTCCTCCTCCTCATCCACCCACCTCAACCTCCGCCTCCTCCTCCTCCTTGTCTCGCATGGCGTCCGATCCTAATTGAGATGAAGCGAGTTTGCCTTGTTTGCAGCCCTACCTGGATGATGCATGTGGAATGTCATGAGCACTAACCGAAGCCCAAATATTTGTGCCCCTCCCCCTCTTGCCTTCCTCTTCCTTTAACAGTAGCCGACGAGATTAACCTCACCCCTCGTCCCGAGATGGATGCAGGTAAGGTGCACCGAAAAGGTAGAGTTAGTTAAACACCACATCACCATCAGCACCACTTTTATCCGCTCGCCTCAGGCCCGCCGGGGCCGAGAGGCGGAGTCAACTTCTCTGAGTTTCTCATTCTCGGCCGACTTACGTCGTGAAAATCTCAGAAATGAAGCTGGTATTGAAATAATGAGCGTAACGGAAAGTATTCCTACGCTATCGTCCCCGACGGCAAGGATGTATCCCCGAAACGCCCCCAATCCCCTGCGTTGTACAAGCATTCCCCCTGAATGAACTCCTCAAAGTCAATGTGTAGAAAAAAGTGTGTTTCCTGAAACAGAAACTCCCCCTAGTGGGAAAAATTGGAACTACAAGCTACATCTCCTCCAGTCGATTCAGATGCACCGAATGTGAACTAAATGGGGAAAAATCTTGTTAGAAATGTACAGCCGACCTTCCCCGAAATCACTCCAGTTCTTCCTCACACTAAGATCTATGTGGGTATAAAATAAAAATAATGATCCATGTAATTGTTGTTGAGTTATAGTGATGAATTTAAAAAAGCTGCGATGACGATTCCGGCGATCCCCAACTTTTCCAGGATATTATTTATCCTGCTCCAATGGAACCCCCCCCACCCCCCCGCTCACATTTCCCCAACTGTTTGTTTATGCAACATCAATCTCCGTTCAATAAAGTGGAAAACTTCCTGCAGATGTTTCAAATGAAACGTTAACAAGAAAACAAAAAATTAAAGGCAGGATGTTTTTCGCCCTACGGGCGGCTGGAAGCGGAAACGTTGAGTTTGACGGTGATCAAATTAAGATTAAGTTGCTAATAAAGGTGCTCCTGGATTCTGAGTTCATGCTGAGCTAATCAGTTTCAGCAACTTTGTTTACAAGAGAAATGTTAGCGGCCGCCTTAATTAGGCTCAGAGGTAACATTCAGTTGGTTCTGTGGTCGGGTCTAACCATCAAAAACCAAAAACGACATTCCTTCCCGGGGCGTCTGGGCTCGGCCTTAGAGGTGAGCTCTGGAGCTCCGACGTCTGGAAGGAGCTCAGAGAGGAGCCGCTGCTCCTCCGCATCAAAAGGAGCCGCTGGAGACGGTTCAGGCGTCCGATCAGGACGCCGCCAGAACTTTTACCAAGGGATCAGAAAAAAACCTGCAGGACCTGAGAACGCCTTAAGATCCTCCCGGGATGTTCCGGAAATTTGAAAATTGTTGCGAGGTGGATGGAGGTCTGGAATACTCCGGAACCCGACCCGGTGTGAGCCGAAAGGGAACGAATGAAAGGAAGAGCTTTTCACCAGGAAGTGGTTGGTCCGATAAGACGCGTGAAGGTAATATTTGAGGTCATGAAGAAGAACTCTGTGGGGAATACTTCATCACTGAGATGAAGATTTGGCAGGAACATACCGAGACTTGGAAAAAAGGCGAGTTTTCAAGTAAAGCTTTGTTTACGTAGCAACTTTCTTGAAGAGGAGTCCCAAAGTTCTTGATTTCAAAGTGTTTAAAACAAACATAGTGCAGCGCCGAGAAACGATCAGAACGCCACCGGAGGTCCGTCGTTAAAAGTCACGCAGAATATTTCGAGTTCGGATCACGGAACAGTGAGCAAGGATTGTTTGGATGACCCGAGGGTCCGGTCTCTGGTGGAGGGGGGTCAGCAGCTCAAATATGTAAACAGGAAGTGAGCCGCCTGAGCGCCTCACGGAATCAACGCTGCATAGAAGAATGGAAATCCTTCTCGCCCATCAGCCAATCACATGATTGGATTGAATCTACGTGAGTCTGGATGTAGGAACCATATTTTTTAGAAGGTAGACTTAGTCAGAACTGTTGAACCTCTTCGTCTCAGGTCCCTCTCATCATCTCATCCACTTCTCCTGCAAACGAGTTCTAGAGTGTCGGGGTCTCCTTCGGGAGTGACGTAAGAGTGGGCCGTGAGCCGGACAGTCGTGTCTGTTCATGTTCCAGCCCTCGCCGATGGTCGTGAGCTCGAGGAATGAGGTCAAGGATGGAAGCGGCTAAGTTCGATGGGTGGCCGGATCCGGTTCTATGCTGCATTCACACCAAACATGACTCCAATTTTAGATCCGTTATTTTAGTGCGATAACTCAAAAGTTATTTCATGGATCTTTGTCAAATTTTATATCCTTATAGACTTTAGTGCGAGGAAGAACTGCATTGATTTTGGGCAAAATCAGTCGTGAATTCCTCACAGTAGCTAACCTCCAATAGGTTAGCTACATGCAATCATGCAGGATGATTGTTTGATTGTTTCTCCTCAGACGCACTAATTGTTTAGTGTGTGTTTGTGTGTACGAGAACAGAAGTGTGACAGAAGTCTGGTGGAAAAGAAGGATTGGATCCTTGGAAGCTCTTAGCGGTGTGAAGGCAACCATGAGATGGAGAACGGGGTTCTTTCCAGCGCGCCGTCATGTTGTGACATCTGGAGTCGACGCTAGCTGAATACTCTTACACGACTCATGTCTTGTAAATGTACCGGATAAGTCAGCCGTACTATTGCATAGCTTGTCATTCCGTCTTAAAGGGACAGTTCACCCAAATACCAGAAGGCACTCATTATAAATATATTTATAGTCAACGCCCAGAATGATGGAATGTCGAGTTTCCTTTATCCAATCATGCTCTATTGAGCGTTCCCTTCTGCTGAAACAGCTTCCCTCTCAGTCACGCAAATCTTCAAGCCCTTCGACTTTCTTCTTGCTTCCAACACATGAACTTAAGAGCAAAAAACCATTAGACTCAATCTTGTCAGCGGTTATAATGTTATGGCTGATTCTCGTACCTCGGATCGGAGGTATCCCCCCCGAAGCCTACCCCTCCAGCAACCCCCACCTGGTAAAACCTGCCTCCCCCCAGCTCCACCTTACCCAACTACTCCATCCACTTAGAGTTGTCACTCTTACTCAATCCGGGTCCATCTACGGATTGAGGGTTTTTCCGGGTTTTACTACATTCTAAGGGATTTCTCCTCTGACAGAGTTTCATTTATTTTTATCTTTATTTCACAATATCTAACATTAAAAATGTCTTTAAGTAGCTAGAGACCGTAGCTGCCAATCCTCACATTTTAAAAAGCAACACATCCAGCTGTTGTAAAACAGTTCCCCTGATGTTCGGGGGCTAATAGATTATTTAAAGGGCCGGACGTTTATTTTCACTTTGTGGGCCCCCCCACTGTGAATTTAAATCATCCATGGTCTATTTACCAAAGCCAAAACAAAAAGCGTTCTGCCGAAACCAAAGTTCCGTGCCCTGGTCCTCCCGCGCCGCGATTGGTCGAAGGGTTTATTGACTCAGAGCGGCGCCACATGTTGGACGAGGACACCTGAGCGATGAAGGACAATGAAGAAGTGTTGGCACCGTCCACCACCTCCAGATTAACTTTTTGGCTGCGTCATAAATCACCGAGGGGAAGGTGTCCAGAAGTTAAAAGTCGTTTATATTCACTGTGGGGAAGAATTAATTATGTTCTAATGTCAGATTGACCCGTAAAGGTTCTGACTTTTTCAAATTTTATTTTATTCGATATCGTTCTGAGCTAGTGATCCAAAAAAAGAATTCTGAATTTGTGTATTTTTCACATATTCATTTATTCAAAATGTACTCTTGATGCGTTCATTTCCCGTCTTCAGACTGGATCAGCGCCGGTGCTGAGCTCCGCACCTGAGTTTGTTTTTCCCTTCGCCTGGTCGGATCATTTTTATCGCTCCGACAGAACACGCCGACACGGATTATTCACTACTGACTGTTTGCCAAATCTGAAATAATCCCTTTATCGGACTTTTTAAAACCCTGTGTCTGACGGCGTGGTGCCAGAACCAGAACCTATTTCACATCTAGAGTCTTTGGACTCTTAAAAAGAACCAAAACCTCCTCACCGGGGGTGTGTGTGTGTGTGTGTGTGGGTGTGTGGGTGTACATTCATTTCCCCAAACGGCGCTGCTCTGATTCAACGTTTACGCAGATCAGCCATAACATTAAAACCACTGGCAGGTGAAGAATAACCTGGATTATCTTGTTAAAAAGTCCGATTGAGGATTGGATACAATATGTTTTTATTTATTTCACTTAAAGTAGATCATTCTAGTGGGTTCCAGATCTAAAGCGATGCAGTTTGCAGAATTCGGTTGTTTTCGGCCTGTTGCGTGAGCCAGGTAGGTTGCGGTGATGTCATCGCGGCGCTGGTCTGCAGGAAAAGTCAGACCTTCACCTCGTGAGGCAGGTGGTTTTAATGTTACGGCTGATAGCCGTTTAGACTCCAGTCCATATCCGTTGAGTCCGCTCCTCGCTTCCTGTCTTTGAATTGATTTTCCAGTCTCTTCCTCCTCTCTTGGCTGGAGACATTGTGCTGCTCTTCGTCACCATCTCCTCCACTCCCTCATTCCCCCGCCCTCACGGCGCCGCGCGTTTATCTCTCAGACCTCGTGTTTTTGCGGCGTTCCGCTACAGACGCAGCAATGTGACGCCGCGCAGGGGATTAGGACCCTCCCATTTACCTCCTCGCCTTATCGTCTTACGTTTATTTGCCACCGTTCTTACTGCCGGCCGGTGACGGGGGCCAGAGGGGACCAGGAATGATGCCTGAGCGGCGCCACAAATACTCTTAGTTTAATTAAACTGTCATGCTTTTTTTTTTTTTTCCCCACTATTTGTCTGAGGGTTATTTTCATTCCAACTTACATCTTGTAATGAAATTTGTCGTCAGTCGGGAGAAATGTCACACTCTCTAACACAAACACACGCCGCCGGTTTCCCCGCCGGTGAAATGGATGTTTAAATTATACTTGTCGGACTTTTATTTTTCCTTCTCCGAGGATAATCGGGTTAATCACACCTGCGTTCGTCAGCAAATCTGACAGGCGACTATTTTCAGGTCAGACTGTGAGTTAATATTCCGTTGACGACGGTCGGGTTCCACTCGCTACGTCTGCTGAAACTGTGGTTCTGAAGCACGTTTTCAATCTAGTTCAGCCTAGTCCTTCAGCCAAGACCCGTCTGATGAATGACGTCGGAACATTTTTTATTATATTTGGTTCTGGAGTCATCCAACTTGTTGGTTCTGATTTCTTATTCCCGTTCTTTCAGCTTTATTCTTCCAGATATTGTTTTTTTCTTGATCTGTTGTTCCATATTTAACTATTCCAGTAAACGTGATTACATCTTCTGTTCGTGGTTAGTTGTCTAATCTCATCTTCACTGCCGTTAACTATCTCACTACCTTCGGTAACACAGAAACAGAATCCCCAGATTTGTTTGGACAAAATCTTCTCGTTTGTCGCTCACTGAATAAAGCCGAAGAATATTTCCCGACTGCTCTTACGAGCTGAGACGTTTTAGGGGAGTGTGTAGTTTCGACAGCATCGTTTGTCGGTTTTGTGTAAGTGAGAAATACCCAGATGGTGGATAGAATAATCTCTAAACACTGACTGAGTCTCGCGTACTCGTACTCGTTTACGCCTCGTTAGAACGTCCGATGTTGACTCAAACACTTCAAGCCAACATTGGAGATTCTCCACAACAGCCATTAGTAAAAAGGTTATAGCCTTGTCCTGGAGAAAAGGTCATCAGGGGAGCACCCAACATTTATGACCTTTAGCTACCCAACACTCTCCGCTCAACGGGTCAGCAGCTCCAAATCTCTTCCCTCTCGCCCCGACTTCCAGCCGCTCTCCGGTCCATGCTGGCCATGTGACATCAGGTCCATTCCCACGCCGAACAGGATGTCACCGCCATTAACCGTTCAGTCCGGCACATCATTGTCATCAGGCCTCGCTTTGATGTCTTTGATATCCATCTGTTGCTCCGCCTGTTAAAGGCTTGCCTTCGTTTGTCCGTCGGGGGCTCAGGATAACCGGTACCATGACCGGTACTGTCAGGCAGAATGGTTGCCGGCGGTAACTACGGATGTAAACAGACGATCCAGAGAGGCGACCCTGAAAGGGACCAGCCAAAACACCGGCCGTCTGTTTCCGGTACCTTTTGGGGTCGGCTGTCATTCCAGCATCATTATTCGTCACTCAGATTCTATCCAAGACTTCCTGGAATAAACGCCTTTCCTTTCTAAATGAACTAATAATCATCTGTAGGCAATAAACCCGTTGTTTGGATTTCAAATGAAGGTTTTCAAACAATAATGATGAATCAGAAAATTTGTTCGGTTGAGTAGTTGGTTAGTTGTAACCAGCTGGACTTCTCTTGTTCCAATGAGGCCAACACGACAGACGACCTCAGCAACATTCCTTCTCACCCGATCTCCGTTTCTATCCTCTTCATTTTCCATTATTATCAAAGAGCAGCACAGCTTTATGTAAATGTAATCGACTAACACTCCGCCAGAGACACGTTCTTCATCTCTTTGCATCGTGCTCCGTGGAAAAGACAAATGACATCCCTTCAATTTGAGGGAAAAGCTTTTACTCTCATTACTGTCTGAGAGAAAATAAGGCAGGAAGCTACAAAAGACATTTGTAGTTTTTTTTTTCTCGGTGCTCATCGCGTCGGGTCACGCTGAGGTCGAGTGGAGCGCATCCCGGAATCCACCGCCAAAAAACCAAACCCCCCCCATAATTTCTCAACAGCGGAGACTCACCAGGTCACGCCCCGATGGGCTTAAGTTGTCCGGCGTTTAGAGTTGGCAAGAAGCGGCTTGTTGTGAAATATGTGTCACATTGCTTAGTCAGAGAAAGAGAGTCTCTCTCATCCTCTTTAATCCATCCTCTTAAATCACGGCAGGAAGTGGCTTTTTGGGAGCATAACTCAAGTTGATGTCACTTCTCTTGCTCTACATCAGCCGATATCCTTGAGAGGGTTTTAACGCGGCTTTAATCACGGCCAAGGTCGATGTGTTCCTGTTGACTCCGGACGGATTGGGGTATTTGGGAGCGCACTAAAAGACGTGGAACATGGGAACCGTTTTAGAGGTTATCTAAATATAGAATAAAGTCAGATTCAAGCTGGAGTTGAGGATTTTATTAAGAAATGTATTAAGATTAATTTAATGCTCGACGTTAAAGACCGACACGGATGGCGCCTTTCCATCGTTGTCCATCTTCTTTTAGTCCATATATTTTGTAAAAGCTGATGGATAGGGACAAAACGGACGAGTTCCCTTCCCGTTCAACACGATCCCTCCGCTCTACCCACTCATACCGCCTCCTCCTTCCCCGGACTAAGCTCAGCACCACGGGTGATCGGGCCTTCTGTTCTGCTGCCCCTCGTCTGTGGAATGCCCTCCCTGACCATCTGAGGGCTCCACAGACGACTGACACATTTAAAAAAGGACTTAAAACTTTCCTTTTTAGCAGAACCTATAACCTTAATTAACATTGCTGCTTTTTGGTCAGGCTTTTATATAGTTATTATTTTATTTATTGATGCTTTTATCTGCTTTTACTTTGTAACACTTTGAGATTTGATCCAAATGTAAAGTGCGTTATAAATTAAATGTATTATTATTATTAGTTGGGGACAGTGTGGCCGTAAGTTAAGCAGAAGTCAACAGATTCATTCGGACAAAATGAAGAAGAATAAACTTTTCGTCTTAAATTAAATGTATTATTATTATTATTATTATAACCTCTTCTACTGTGGTCATTTTTGTTATAGTCTAAAGTTTTAACTCTTTATCATGTGAATATATCGAAGTCAGTGTAAAAGCAGGATTAGGTCCGGGTCGGCGTTGATGGAAACATGGTACCGGTCTTTGTTCGTACGTTTCGAGGTATCTGAGAGCCTGATAAGAAAATTGGACCACAGTGTTGACTCTTTTTGTTTTACCGGTACTTTCAATTATTTTACTGATAAACCCTCGCTAGATAAAAGTGCTGGATTTAATCAAAGTCCACACAAGACAGCGAGGCAAGGCAGCTTTATTGAAGTAGCACATTTCAGCAGGAGGGCCATTCAAAGAACTTCACACAAACCATCAAGAACATTGTGACAAAGTGCAAAAGAACATTCAGTTATAAAAAAAAAACAAGTATAAAGAGACCAGAACTTTGAAAAAGTTGACTCTTTTTTTAGGGGAGGAGTCATCTGCCAGGCGGCGTCTTCAGGTCAGAAGGGCGTAGTTTAGGGTGGAGGAATAAGAGGTTTATTTATTTATCTATATTCATGACGTCGATACAAGACGTGGAAAGAAACTACGAAGCGTGGGGGTGTGATGGGAACCTGTTTAGATTCATATGAGTTAAATACAAAAATACAAAATCAGCAATATGTTTCAAAAATTGGGATTATAAGATAAAACTTTGCATTAAAGTTAGTTGTTTTTTTTTAAAAAGCAGTGACATAAAAGCAGCTAATAAACATTTTAGTTCATGCAACAGTTTAAGTCTTTTCTTATAAACTGAAAATTGAAAAAAAGGCTGTTTTGTAAAAAAACATAAAAAGAATAAGAAGATTTTGATATAGTAGAATTTAACTTCAGCGCCAATCTGACAAAATCCATTAATGCTTGAAATGCAACTTTAGGAGATAACAGTGGGGTCCACACCTCTGCCACGGCCCGTCAGTCCCTTTTGTCTTAACTAAACCCAAATCAAGAAGCTAGAACAAAAAGAACAAGAACACGGAATGTAATTGCGATGAAAGGCGGCGTCTCTATTTCCAGTTTCATTGCCGTAAACTTTCCAAAAAGTGTTTCAGGAAGAAAAAGTTGGCTTTAAATGCAAGTTTTTAAACAGTTTATATTCATGCTAGGCTAGAGCGTACTTAATTTAAATAACATTTGAATAAAACACGTTAGCATAGCTGCTACAGAATTCTACGTACTTTCACGTTTGTTAGATCTAGAGTTTCCTCAAGTGCAAAATTCTGTCTCCTCCTTTTAGGTTCTTCTACAAAAGATGTGGGTCCAGCCCTCGGTCTAAAGAAGTCCAGCTCCCTCGAGAGCCTCCAGACGGCTGTTGCCGAGGTGACCCTCAACGGGGACCTCCCCTTCCACAGGCCACGCCCTCGTATCATCAGGGGGCGCGGCTGCAACGAGAGCTTCAGAGCCGCCATCGACAAGTCCTACGACCGGCCGCCGGCGACGGAGGAGGACGACGAGGGCATGGAGACGCGTAAGACGACACTAACACAACATCAATCCGTAGAAAACGATTGATGCTAAACGCCGTGACGCGTTCGCCGCTAAAACCTGGATGCAGCTTCGTGCATGTGAGTGACGGCATCGTGACTAACGCCGAGTCTCTGGCAGCTGATTCTGTCGCTGCTTGTGTTTAACGGCATCGCAGCTTCGTCAAGAGTCTCTGACGAGACCTCAAGAGGAGGAGTCGGAACGCCATGGGGTCTGGGATTGGTTCACTTTCTCCACAGCAGTTAAAGCTTAAACTCGATGATCTTATTGGTTGTTTCAAAGAAAATGAATTCATCACTTACCCACTTTTATTTTACAAATATTAGTTGTTTCTGCCTTCTTAAAATGGGAAAATACGTTTATGTATTATTTATGCGAGGAAATGAAGAGACATCCAGTCTGGAGAAAACCTGAACGCAGCAGAAAAGTCCGACTTCCATAACCGCAGAGGATTACTAACTACAGTCCAAGAAGAATAGAGTCATTTATTTTCATGTCATGGTGGTCTCGGCCCCAAACAACAAACAAAACAACATTTCCAATACAGGAAGAATGTTTTCTGCTTATTAAGGAGAGTATTTACCGACTTCACAGTAAGATACCCTCGTAAAGGCTTTATAAATGGTTTATAAAGGGTTTATAAATGGTTTATAAGCAGCTTATTTAGTAAGTTATAAACACTTAATTAATCTTTAATGAGCTAATACATATTTATTAAATGAAATAGGTGAAAATGAGCCTGTTAAACGCCAAATAGTGAAGTTTACAGTTGATTCATAAGGTGTTTACATCCTAATTATGAAGCATTTATAAAGCCTTCATAAGGGAAGCTTCATTCACAAATGTCATCACTAAGTGACATTAAATACAGGAACGTAAAGAAGCGCTCAGGCACCCAAGGGCGCCATTTCAAATGGTCGGGGTGGGAGGGAAGTATCATTAGTAATCACTTTGATGTTTTTTTTTTACTATTACTATTGTTTTTGAAGGTATTTTATAGACGATTAATTATGAGTCGAAAGTCAAAACGTTAAATTTCAAGCCTATAAAAAAACATATCTGTTTTTATAGCAGGTCCATGGGCGAGGAATGAGTCCATCAGAACCCGCAAAAGGAATCTAATACATTGATTTTCGTGCAGAATTACACTAACGTAGGTCAAAATACAAAGTATAATCCTCCATTGGAGGTTTTGGTCGGATTAAAGTCTAACACAGAAACTTTGCAAATATCTGAAAATGTAATCCCACAGATCAGTCTTCCTTTAAAGATTCTTATTCAAACATGGATATAAAACGGGAAACGACATACTCTTTGTTACGAGTAGACGACCCAAAAACATCTCACACACCCCCCCCCCCTCCCTCCGTTTTCATCCCTCCCTTAAATGTCAGCGCCTCCTAAAAATCAAATAGCCATTGGGAACAAAATAGCGGAATGTTAGACCTTTATTCAACAAACGGAAATCATTTTGGATTCTTTATTTCCCCTTTTAGGGCCCGCAGAATCCCATGTTTTGTTTTTTTTCCCCCGCTCCAATCGCCCATCACGGCGCCATCATTGAGCAATTAACGTCTTTGTTTCCCCCGTTCTCCATCCAATCATCTCTTAACGGTCACCATCTCACTGCAGAACAAGCCGCTTCCATCAGCCGTAAGATGTCATTAAAGCCTTTCTCTGCCACTTAGGAGACGTCGCTGTCACATTCTTCAGGCGTTTTTCAATTTGTCTTCAGCAAGTCGTCTCTCTCTCTCCCCCTCTCCCCCTCTCCCTCTCTCTCTCCCTCTCTCTCTCCCTCGTTGCTGTCTTTTCCGTCTCCCCAGTGGAGGAGGACACGGAGGAGAGTTCACGGTCGGGGCGGGACTCCGTGTCCACGGTGGCCGACCAGACCCCGCTGTCCGGCTCGGAGAAACCGCTGGTCAACGGCACCAACCGCCCCAAAGAGGAGAAGAAGAAGGAGAAGGACAAGACGGGGAAGGAGAAGAAGAAGCCCGAAGGAGGAGCGAAGGAGAAGGAGAAGGAGAAGGGGAAACCCAAGAAGGGCGTGCTGAAAGGACTCGGGGACATGTTCAGGTAAGAGTCTCAAGTTTTTCCACGGGAAACTGAGAAACACGCTGGAAATGGGAGGGGCCAGTGGATGGAAGAACTCCCCCCGCCGATATGAGCAGGGGTCGAGAGAGAGAGAGAGAGAGAGCGAGAGAGAGAGAGCGAGAGAGAGAGAGAGAGAGACATAACGCCGGCATGAGCTCCTGAAGGTTTGAACGTACGAATGAAACTACTTCCTGAGTAAACAGGAAGTAGTTCAGAGGAAGCCTGAGGAGCATGTTTACACAGATATCTCCCCCCGACTCAGATTATCCTCCTTCTTAGGTTTAAAGAAGTTGGGTTCATGTGGACCAATCAGAATGCCAGAACCTGTAGCTTCAATAAATGCGCCACGAGAAGCACGGCTAGCTATAACAGCTGTGACCCTATTCGTCTTTGCGGATCATTTGCTACCCGCCACAAACTGCACTTTCTACTTCCTGACTACTTATTACTTTTTATCGACCAAACGCGTCGTGTCGCCATGGCAGCTCAGACGCTAAGCTACCTCTCAAAGGCGTAGCGAGAAAAACAAAGCGCTGACGTCAGCTGATTGAGTTAGGACCTTGCCAAAATTTCTGAAACGCCAGAAAACCATTTGAACGTCCCACAGTGATCCGGGAGCTGTTAATCAGCCGTCGTGACCCCCAGTACATTGCACCACAAACAACACAAGATCTAAGGGTTAGTAGAACTAGTAGAAGTTCCAGATGTGGAGAACAGGTGGCCTGCCTGACTTTACCTCCTGAGATTCCTGACTAGCCTCGAGAGGACTCCGGACAGCCAGACCCGCCTCCTCCTCCTCCTCCTCCTTCTCCTCCTCCTCCTCCTTCTCCTCCTCCTCATACGGCTGACGGCGTTTGCTCTCCTGGGCATCTTTGGATTTCGTGGTACTGGAAGCACTGAGGAATCCAAGGCCACGTCACTCTTCCTCTCTCACTGCTGTCGATAGTGGTGAATTATTCAATGAGCCGATCTCCAAAGGTTCCAATCATATCGTAAAACCTGAACCTTCATCGGCGCCAGCTGCCATCTTGAATTCGTTACGGGTCCTATCGCGCGCGCTCACGCTCCACCTACCCGACAGAGCAGGCGAGACGGGCCGGTGGTGCGCCCGGGGTTGCCGGGGCCGGGATCCCACCTCGGCCGGCGTGGAAAAAAAAGTTTTGGCGATGCAAGGTTTGCGTCAAGTCTGAAATCAGGATTCTGTGATGGGAACGCCACACCTTCAATGTAAAAAAGAGCAAGAACAGAACCTTCACTTTTGGACTTGTGGGGCGTTAAACAGCCCTTAAATACACGACCTGCTGCGTTTGTGCGAGAACACAGTGTGAGGATGAAGCACACACAGTGTTCGGGTCACGAGGCGTGGGTACGCCGCGCCGCTGAGAGGCTTCCATTTTAACACTTTTTTTTTCTCAATTAACATCTCTGCGGCGTTCACAGCAAAACCGCCGTCAAGTCGAGAAGACGAAGACGAAGAGCGGGACGGAAATGTGTTTAAAATCATTTATTGGGTATCTGTTCCACATCCTCCGTCACTTTCAGAGTTTACTCGTCTACCTCCGCTCTGCCTGTCAGCACTTCAGACCTCGCCGCCGGAAGGCCAGAGTCTCGCCGCTAAAGAGCGCGAGGAAACGGCGATTAGGCTCTCGGACAACTTGACCTTTGAGGTTTATTATCCTGTTATTAAATCCGCGCCGCCTCTCACATTTCACCTGACACACATCCTCCCTCACTCGCCCTCTCTTTCTCACTCTCTCTCTCTTTCTCTCTCTTTCTCACTCTCTCTCTACCTCTCTCTCCCTCTTCTCTTTCTCCCTCGCCTTCCTTTTCTCTCTCTCTCTTTCCCTCAAACATCTCATTAGTACTTCTCCCGCTTCTCCTTCCTCCCCCTGACCTCCGGCGGCCGGGTCACTTGGTCCTGCCTCCCTCCATCTGATTGGTCCCCGGCTCAGTTATGTAGCTGTATATCATATTAGCCTAAGCCCGCTCCCTCCATCTGGGTTTGTCCACCGAGTCCAGCCCCCCCCCCCGATGGAGGACGCTCATTTTAGCCACTTTAGCATTGAACTCATTCTTTCGGTCGCTACCCAGATTCACGACCAGAGTTCTAAGACGCTGTCGTGAGGCGTGAATGAACGCGACTGCGTGATTGACAGGTACGCCAGCGGCCGGATTCAAGTCGTCAGTCCGTCACTGAGGTTAAAACCCGCGGAAGTGAGCGTCAGAGATCGCTCGCAGAAGAGCAAACGGGTCGTATGAGCGGCGCTGAGGTCCGCCCACGATGAAGCAATCAGTCGGATGCAAATGGACAAATAGCGTTGGTGTCATTCATGCAGCAGCACGCCGCAGTCATCACAGAACGCACATGCATCCTGATATTTATTACTGAATGAACAGCTCCGGGCGTGACGCACCATTTGCATTCAAACCGAAGCCTGTCCCGCGGTCCGTTTCTTCCTCCTCCTCCTCCTCCTACGCCATCATGACAATGTTTAGTTTTCATCGCTCCATCAGAGTTTTTGGCGCCCTGATTGGCTCCATATTTGCCACATGGGATCGGATTAAAGCCGGACTTGTTGGATCCCCGCCCAGCGTTTATGGCTGACGGGTCTGTGCGCTGCAGAATAACCATGTGGGACGTGTTCCACACAGATGTGGGCCGGGCTCGGGTCACTTTAAAGGAATTATCCAGCAGGCTGTTGACAGGGCGACAGTTGTCGGGTGTGTTCATGAACGCTGGGACACAGGATGTGAGATGGACCCTTCAACAGAGGAAAGGAGACATTTCTGGTTTGGACAGGCGTCCATGACCCGCTTTGGCGCCACTTAACTGGTTGTCCACTTATTAACCACTGCAGACCACAAACGCCCAGCAAGACCTGAGGTTCTGGATCTACCCTGAACCCATCATCTAGACATCACAAAGACGAAGTCCGATAGATGCTCATACCCGCCCGTTTGTCCCGTTTCCAATACATCAACCGGACAAAATGTTCACTTCCTGTTTAATAGGTCCCGCCCCCTGACCGACGCCACGGTAACCACACGATGAGTTATTCAGATTTAACCAGTCAGAGGTTATAATGTTATGGCCGACTGCTGTATTTTTCTTAAATTTAGGGCGAAATGAATTGATTCTCCTCAAATACTGTTTTTCTTTTTAATTTGAGTTTCCTTGATTATTTTTGTATAAACCTTTAATTCACTTTGATTAAGGTGAAAGTTTTAAAGTTTATGGATTATTAAAGTAAGAATTCATTACGGCAGCGCTAATTGTTTTTATTTTAATTATAATAGACTTCACATCTTATCTATTTTTTTTTTTTTTTCAGATATAATAATCTAACAGATTATTTTTGAAAACTTTTGCGCATAAACTTTATAAATTCCTACTTTTATGAAAACCATTGAAGCAGCACTGACTCCATTAATAATTTGCTGGCGGAATTTCTTCTTCTTCATCTTCATCATCATCATCGTGTCTAATCCAAACTCTTGACATTCTTTCCATTAGCTGTTAAACTCTTTTATTTACACATTTTACATTAATTTCTAAAAGCCAAAGTCAGATCCCCTCGATGAACCGACGAAGAACAAAGAAGCTTCTGTTCACGCTTTCCTCGTTCTTACATTGAACACGTTCAGAGGCTCAAAGCTGGATTAAGGCGGCGTCGTCGTCGTCGTTGTTGACGACCTGGTTTGATTGACGGCAGAGATTCAGCGGAGTAAACAGCTCAGTCACAAATGTTACCCCACGGGGTACGAAGTCTTCCTCATTTACGTCGTGTGTGTGTGTGTGTGTGTGTGTGTGTGTGTGTGTGACTTTTTGAAACCATGGCGCTGCCTCGTCACCAGATGAGATGTGAGGAAGTTCCAGCGTGAAGCTGAAACGATTCCTTTGCTCCATCCTCCTCATGCTGTACACATGTCAGCCATAACATTGTAACCACCTGGCAGATATTGCGGAGGCCTCTTTGGGTTTTTTTGGGGGGGGGTTTGCCGCCGACAGCTCTGTGATCCCACTCTGTGTGTTCTGACATCTGTCTATCAGAACCAGCAGGAACTTTTTCAGCAACTTGTGCTTCAGTAGGATCAGAAAACACAGCCGGGCCTTCATTCTCCACACGCAGCAAAGAGACGTAACGCTGTAGCCTGTTCACCGGTTTTCCTTACTTTTGACCCCTTCGGCAGGTTCTGACCCGTTCAGACCAGGGAACACCCAACAGGACCTGCAGATGTTCTGCTTGTGGATCCCTTAGGTCTTTAACTTTCCCAGTTTTCCTTCGCATTCAGGACAAAATGTTCTCTTTCTGCCAAACAGGTTTTCTGATGTCTTTGGAGACGGACCGATCGGAGCAGAACCATTGGACTCTGTCGCCACTATTCAAGCAAGACGTGCCGAATGTTGTCTAACTTTCATGAAAAAGACACATCAGCCTCCTCCAGGTTTTAGTTCTCTGCGCCGTAAAGCAGCGATTGAAGCGGTTTACTCTAGTTCCGTACGTAGATGCAGAATAAACGACCCTCTTAGGGAACGGCGAGGGATCCGATGAAAGTCGTGTGCGTGACAGGTTTCCTTTACTTTTTTTATTCTTTCATTCAAACCACCATGTCGTTTTTGGGGCGTTAAAATGCAGGGCGGGCTCCGACGTGAAACCACCTGTCAGAGCCGCCGTCTCAGCCTAAACAGGAAGTCTGTGACGACGCGGCTCCGACCGTTTCATAGCTGTTACTTTTCTGAACGAGAACCAACAGCATGACGAGACAAATATTTACGCCGCCATCTACTGGCCTGGAAAGCTCTGGGTCGGTTTGTGCTTAAACTTCGTTTTCACAACGTTGTCGAATGAACGCTGAACCTTTTTTTTATAGTGTGAATGAAAAACTTTTCTGTTTTAAGCAACACAGCTCTCATGTTAACGGGGCCAAAGGTAGGATTCTCTGTCCATGTGTCCATGTACATGTGTGTGTGTGTGTGTGTGTGTGAGTGTGTGCGTGTGTGTGTGTGTGTGTGTGTGTGTGTGTGTGAGTGTGTGTGTGAGTGAGTGTGTGACCCTCTCATGTCTCAAAGGCCTCAAACTCAGTCCCAATCAAAGATTTATTATAATTAGCTCCTACTCTCACTGCAAGCCATTTTCTTTCTCAACTCTCTCTCTCTCTCACTGTCTGTCTCTCTCTCTCACACAACCTGCATGCACACACACACTCTCACACACACACACTCATTCTCTGATCATCACTTGGACTCTGAAGCGACACCCAGTCTGTGAGCTTGGCAGCAGCAGAGATGGTTGGTGCCCAGAAACTCTAAGGGTGCGCTAATTTTGCACTCGATATAGAATGTGTGTGTGTGTGTGTGTGTGCGTGTGTGTGTGTGTGTGTGTGTGTGCGCGCGTGTGTTCTCATGAATAAATCTGAAGTTAGAAAAAGGCTCACGCTGTGACAGCCGTCTCGACGTGTTGCGAGTAAAAAAAGTTCTGGCCGTCTGACGGTGGGTTTTCTTAGAAACTCGCACCTCCGGCTTCCTCCAGCAGAGGCTGGTGTGACGGCTGGTGCGACGCTGGTGTGACGGCTGGTGCGACGCCCGTGCGTCACGCTCCTTTCAGGGGAACTGAAAACGGAGCGAGGTGTGCGGCGAGACGCTCGTAGTCGTGATTTCCAAACCGCCGGTAATGTTATATTCATGGTGAGTTGTCGGCCGCCGTCCCAGCTGTCTCCACGGTTGGAGACGAGACGCTCGCTGAATAGAAAAGGGGAGGGGGGAAAAAAATGGAGTGACGTCTGAAATATTTGGGTTTTAACGCGTTTATACACACCGATCCGTCGTTACGTTATAACCTCTGAAGGGGAAGTTACGGTTCATGTGTCGGGATCTGGAAAAACGGGAAACCATGGGGATCTGAGGATTTGACTTTGACCAGGATCAAATTGTCACGGCTAGATGACCGGGTCAGAACATCTCCGGATCTGCAGGTTTTGATGGGCGTTCCTGTTCTGCAGTGGTGAAAACCTACCAAAAAGTTGAGGAACGGCTGGTTCCAGTTAGAACCTGCTCTGAAGTTGGATCTTGAAAGCTCTTTGGATCCAAGAACTTGTCATTCCTGGTTCTTGTGGTCCAACTGCAGGAGAAAAGATGGATCTTCGACCCATGAAAAGATTCCCCCCGTCTGAAAAAGCCCACTGACTCATTGGAGTCTCTGATTTGTTGATGTCTAACTGTTAAATAGACATTCCTGAGCCCCCCTTTGAAGTCTGGGTACTGGTGGTGGTGGCTGATGACTCTGCTGTGGAATTACCATGGCACATCATGCGATCACACCGGGAGAAGGAGGGGGGTGAACTCCATTCTCGGGCCTTCTTGGTTGTCCAAAGGCTTCCCAGCGATACATTTGAAATAAAGTGAATTTTTTTACATACATTTTTAAGTGAAATGTCTCATTCGTCACACGGCAGACGGGGGTCCGGCCACCTTTCATGCATTTCTGACACTTTCATGGAAGCCTCCAGGCCGAGATGCGGGTTTTGAGAAGTGCGGACCGTCCTGCGCCTTGCTGACATTTAAAGGCGCTACTTCTTCTCCAGAACCGCCGCCGCCGGCCGCGTTTCTGCTTTTTTGTGCTCCTGGAAGGATTAGCCGTGACCCCCCCCCCCTCCACAGGTGGTCCGCTGAATTGAATCAGCCCACGCCTTGACATTTTAAAGTTATCTTTGCCAACCACGGAAACCCGTCGAATCCCCTCCACAGACGGCGCCGCGCTCAGAACACGGGTGCGCATCACAAGATCGTTAATCGCCATCGGTGGCGTGGCGAACGCTGCTCTTCTTCAAAGTCGTCCCACTCGGTCATAAATCTCGCCGTGTGTGTTTTTGGGGGCGTCGGCCGTCTTTTAAGGAGCCGTTAATGAAAGTTAGTGGTGCGGAGAGAGAACGTGATGGATGGCCCCCGCTCTCGGCATTAACCACGAGCCGTCACTCCCGGCATCTCCGGCGGCCGCGGTTAAATTAATCAGGCAGCTTTCACCGCCGCTTCCCTTGACTTTGTGTTTTTCCGTTTTATTTCTAAGAACATTTCAGTGAATATCGGGAAAACCCAAGCAGCCGTTCGGATCAGACCCCCCTGATCTGAGCCGGCTCCACCATGTTGATTAGAATTAATCTACTTACGACGACTTCCTTTAATTCTACAGTCTATCGGGTCCATTGAATTAAAAAAAAAAAACAAGTTAAGAGGCTTTTGGTTCTTTCCCTTCTTTCTTTTTTTCTTTGGTTACGTCCGATAACATTCCTGACCCAGCCCGCCCATTTTTCCCGGGCTTTGGACCGGCACTGGATGTGTCTTCGTAGGCTGGTAGCACTAAGGACCTTCTCTTCTCACTGGATTTCTGCCACGCCCCTTTTGTGACTGGGATTGGAACCCAGCTGACCAAAAGTCAGGGGTTCAATCCCATCAGCCATCCAGCTGCATAGGTTAAGAGGAAGATGCGTGTTTTGATTGATTGTGATTGAATACTTTTTCTAGAAAACTCAGTTTTAAGAAAAAGTATTCAATTATTGTGAAGTCGTATCACTTTTTGTTCTTTTGGAGTATAAAATAGGTTTCAACTTATCAGGAAATGTAAATATTAATAAAGTTTTATAATTAACCTCGCATGTCATCAAAGTCAAACATTTTTTTTTCCAAAAGTAATATTTTTTAATAGAACTGCACATTTAAAAGACATTTAAATAAGTCAGTTTCTCAAATTTGATTCATATTGAATTGAACATTCCTATATAAATGTGTTAAACACATACATTTACAAATATTTTTGTATGGATTATATTCACTACATTTTTTCATCAATATCTAAATATTATAAAACAAAAAAGAAGCTTTGATCCTGATTCATTCAGAGGAATGAAGGAACTATAAAACATTTCAAAGCTCCTCTTATTAAAAAAAAAAAAGAAAGTGAAAAATGTTCCATTTCATTCATTTCACTTCCTCCATTCCGGTTTCTGTTTTGCCCCGATCAAGCAAAGTTACGGGAATATTATTCGGATTGGCATCAAATCGCTCTCACTCGTAGATGCCAACCCCCCCCCATCCAACGGATTCCTTAAAGGTCCATCAACATCTCGCTGACAAATGGAGGAAAACATTGGAAAGCTCCCTCCCTTGTAACGGGGAAGAATAATAAAGGAAATCCTGGATCAGCACCAACATTTGGAGCCAAGACCCAAAACATTAAGTGGTTTTGGAATAATCCTGCTGACAAACGGACAGATCGTCACACACGGGTCAGAACACCACCTCCTCGGCCGGCGGTGGGTGGGAGTTTGGGTCTGTTCTATCGCGGTGCTGCTAAAGAACGCAACGGAGAGCCCGGTCCAGATTCCCGTCAGCGCTGTCTGACGTCTTGGCTCCGACAGCGCCGCTTGGATCGGATTCTCTTGGCTCCCATTGAAACCTAATTTTTTAAAATTGAAGAGAATTTACTCGCGCAATTAGCCGTTTTGTTAGCCATTGGATAAACTTAAGGCACACGGTGTCGTCAGGGAGAAACAGATCCAGCAGTAGTCATCTAATTGTCTCGTTGGCCTAAGCTGCAGCAGATGTTCAACCTCTGGCGAGGATCTGGATGTCAGATGCAGGGGGGGGGATGTGTGTGTTCGTAATGATGCCTCTTTGGTTTGGGCGCAAGGCAGCGAATTTGAACTCCTCCTCCAGAAAACTCTGGCTGTTCAGTCACTGGTGGAATGAAATGCCGGTTATCGGTCCTAATGTTTTGGCTCATTATCGTATATAACATCTTTTATTGATATTGTTTTTTTTATGGCGCAATAGTATTGCAACGTTTATTTTTGTTTGGATGTGCGTGAGTTCGTTTGAAAACCCAGGCTCCCGGCTTTTTGCTAGCTTTAGCCACTCTGCTAACGTTAGCTTCTTGAAACTCTCTGTGTTCCGCGGTGGGATTCAAACCGAGTTTTACGGAGTTCTTCCTCTGCAGTTTTATTTTTTTGCGCTGACTGGTGTAACAGATTTATGAGCTTTGAATTTTTACGTGTTTTCCGGTTTACTTACGATATTGGAGCCGTCGTAGCTCGTGTTTGTGAACGGCGAATGCTTTTAACTGGAACCTTATCGGATGAGTGAAGCTGATCGGCCGATTACCTCTACGAACAATTAACGTCATTAACGTTACTTTTTTCTTTTTAGTTTTGAAGGCCCCTGTAATCTTTTAAGGTTATTTGTTGAACTTGGATTCTTGTTTTCTAGTTGTTATGATTTTTCTTTCATCTTCGCATTTTTCATAATTTGTCTTTTTTTTTTTTTGTCAATAATTTCCACATTTTCTTTAAGGCACAACTTTTGTGTCTAAAAACATGACAGAAATGTTTTCTCTCATGTTTCATCTCCTTTCATTGTTTCTTCATGTTCCTCACATCACACACACACAAACACACACACACCTACACACACACACAAACACACGCACACCTACACACACACACAAACTCCTACACACACACACAAACGCCTACACACACACACAAACACCTATGCACACATACAAACAAGCACACTCACATTCTCCGCCGTCGTTTAGTTTTGGCTGGTTTCGTTTCTCTCTCTCGTGTCGGTTTGTTTCTTTACTCCTTCATCAGCTCTCGTTCTCCTCTTCGCTTCCTTTCTTTCTCCTTAGAAGTCGTAGACGTTCTCTGCAGACATGAGTAGTCACTCTTCCACTGCGGAGGCGAGCTCGTAGCCGAAGTCGTCTCTTCATCACGGAGTCTTTCCACCTTTGGGTTTCTGTGGCTGATCGTTGGCACGACGACGATCTGTTGTTGTGGATTTTTAATTGTATCCCTGAAAAGTCGGGGACATTACGGGAATTGTCATCGCCGCCATTTTCAAATTTTATACCTAAAAAGACATTAGTGCGAGGAAGAACTGGATTGATTTTGGGACAAGATGTTTGCGTATTTCCTTCAATGAGTCAGCTGAGGTGGTTGGGTCATCTTTTTAGGATTAGTCTCAATGACGCCCCCTGGAGGTTTTCCAGGCACGTTCCCAGGAAAGTTCCAGAATTCCATCTCATTTGGACTGATTGCAGAACCTGGTTCTTCTCCATCTATTATCTTGGTACCTTTCACCTGACGGTCAAAAAGTCCGTGACGGGGATTTGCAGGTCTTTAGAGTTCTCTCTAGTCTCCTAGAAGAAGGCGTCAAGGACGCATGGAGGCTTCCTCGCCTTATCCGCTCTAACAGCCCATAATAGTTGTGTCTCCTCTTTTTGTCCCAGGTTCGGGAAGCACCGCAAGGACGAGCGACCGGGGGAAAAGATGGACCGGAAAGGCTCCAGCAAGTGGAAGTCCGAGGAGACGCAGGTCTCCGAGGAGGAGACGATGAAGATGAGGATGGAGCAGGAGAGGTAAGGTTCTCCTCATTCCTCGTGGCCTTCTCAATGCTGCGGCAGGAAAAGGTCCGTTTGACCGTTGGACCGTAAACTGTTGATATCATGACTTTGGCTGTGTCTTCCAAGTCTTCTACTCCTGCTTTGATAAACATTAATAGTTTACTTCTCAAGTTTTTCCGTCCTTCAACATAAACCATGTGGCCAAACGCAGACGCAGATCCTCCAATCAGGTGATGGTAGACGCTTCGTTATTTTCAATTGGCAAAGAGTTTGCGTCCGATCATCAGGTCCTCAGCCCGGATATTTCTTTTCAACGTTCATAATGTTTTTTGTTTTTTTATCTGGTCTGCTGCTTATCTGTTACTACCTCATCAAAAATATTGAAGTCTTGTACATTGGTGGTGGTGATGATGATGATGATGATGATGATTCAAACTCCCTCAGAATCCCTCTAAGGGCATTGTCTGAGATTTTAAAATATTTCTTTTGTTTCCTGGTGTCAGAACTAACATTTATTTTGTATTTGTTAAACCCATGTGACAGATTTAAAGCAACACGTTGCAGAAAAAACGCGTCGTCAGATTTCGGAGTGGATTCGGATAAAAGGGGCGAATCAAAGATTTCTACTGTAACTTTGTGGTGGAGGAAAAAAAAAAGTGTTTTCAAGAATGTTTCTGTTTGTCTTATCATCCGGGAACTCTTTGACTGATCACTAGCGTCACGGTGAGCCGGAGAAGGGGGCGGGGTCATAAGAACGCCGTTATGACATTTTACGAGAAAAGGGGAATTTTTTTCATTGCATTTTTTTTTTTTTTTTTTTTCATTAATTATTAGAATTTGGATGAAGGTTGTTTTTGTTTTTTTATGTTCTTATTGGAGACATCTGTGCCTTGGAGGAGTTCTGTGGCGGTATTTACTGCTCTGACAGAACGCATTAAGCTTCACAGTCTTGAAATGTTGCTTCCTCTTCCTGTTAAAGGGGAATGTGGGTCGCTACACCACCGGGTCCGTTTGGGGCCTTCTGCGCCGCAGAATGTAATCAAAGACGGAGGCGCCGCAAACTACAGCATGTGATCTAAAAAGTGTTTGTAACGGATCGGGCCGGCCCTCATGACTATTCAACATGGCGGGGAGGTAGATGTTTGCACCTACTTCTTCAGAGCTGTCATCAAGGAAGTGTCTGCCTCCAGACCTCAGGCGTCTTGTATATGATGGGGGGATTCTTAACGGTGTAGACCGCCAGGAGCGACAAAACAAACAAACAAAGGAGGAGGAATCTGGCCAAGTGGTAGATAAGAAGATAAAGAAACGTCAGGTACTCAGGTGCATCCTGGGATTGTCTCGCAGCAGGTGTTATAAGTCAATGCCTTCATTATGTTGCTCAGACTCGGGTGTTTGACTCAGGCAAACGAAGCACGCCTCCTCCCTCGCCGCCAAGAAAAGCGCAACGGTGCCCCTGGTTTGTATTCCGGCACGTCTCGCGGAGAAGCGGCGGTATCGACAGCGAGGACGTGAAGACTGCAGCTCCTCGGCGGCCGGCCGGGAGCTTCAGCACCTCGCCGCCTATTGATTGGCCACAGCCGGAGGCGATGGTTAATCCAGCTGCGATTGACTAGATGAATGGATTTCCTGGCAGTCTTAAGTCTCAAGGTCCCGGCGGACTCCGACCCAACCAATCTAGACGGACGGCGGCGGAAAAAAATGCGCGGCCATTGTTTGGGCGGATAGACGGACGCACATGGAAATAATCGCTCATTGTTCTCACGCGTGTCATAATCGGGGGTTAAAGACGGGATCTGGCAGGTGGACAAACCCCCAAAATTCCGATGTAGCAGCAGGAGCCAGAAACAGTTCCGGAGAGAATAACCCCAGAATAATTCATGAGATAGTTTCACGTATTTATTTATGTTTTTAAAAATGACACAGCAGGCGACGCCTTCCTGCTGCTGGTGGGCCGCAATCTAGAGAAAAAAAACCCAAAGTGGTTTTGGCTTTATTGGTGCGACACATACTAACAGATTTATTCAAACATTCATCATGGAGTTGCTGGAAGGCCTTCCCAGGAATGTTCTGGAGAACTTCAGTCACTGATTATAATGGATCCGACAACCTGATTCCCAGCAACAAAAACAAAGAAAAGTTTCTCTTTTCATGAGCTTGGGGATCCAGCGGGGGTCCGTTTCCCCTGTTCTTGGACTTCAGTCTCTCCTATGGACAGATTGTCGGATATATAGATTTTGACCTTCGGTGTGAGAACATCGGGCTCAGCCGATCGATTGAAAAGCTTCTCCTCTGGTTCTAGTACCGTCTTTTTAAAAGCAGCTTAGTTCACTACGAGATCGGTGATGTCGTTTTCTAAGTGGAGAGGTAGCCTCGAACGCGGCCCAAGAAACGTTTCCCATGACGCTTTGGATCAGATAAGGAAAGCAAATTAAAGACGATGTCTCCTTATTTCTAAAACACCTATGGGCCGAGAAAAAACCTGGAGACACCGGATTTATTGGATCTTTTACTCGCAAACAGAGAAAAGAACTTCGTGGGTTTATTTCCCTGTTGGGTTCTTGCACTTCTAAACTACATCTAGTGATTTTTAGACTCAGAGTCCCGTCAGATCCTCGTGGAAACGAGCTGCAGACATTAAACTGGAGCGCTGACTCGGCACATTTTATATCTGGCATTTGGAACTTCTTATTCCAACAACTTATTCCAAGAAATGTGAGAATATCCCTCCTTTAAACCTCTCTAGAGAAGAGATTAGAAGCAGAAATGCTACGCTAACGCTACCAGCACAAACTGTTGTCGCGGGGCTAATGTTATAATCCATGGTTTTTAAAAAAAGACGCAGGCCTCACATCCTGAAAAAAGTTACGTCTGAGATGCGGGAGCGTTCTACAAAACTCAAATGTTCCGAGTGGATCAAAGGGGAAGAAGAGGGGCTTTTAAAACGTCGTTCTTAAACTGTGAAAATGAATCAAATAGAGGAGATCTATTCCGTTTATATACATTTTACTCTGGTAGTTCCTATTTTACTCACTAGGGGGAACCGTTGGATCTGATCTCAGAGAAGTCAAGTTTTTTTTGTCGGCGAATCACAAACCCTTTCTGACGTCCAGTGCTATCACTCCAAAGGTCCCGCCGGACCTCCTCCTCTCGTGTACTTCCTGCCTTTCACGGCGGGCAATCAGTCGTGTCAGCAGCACCGCCGAGAGGAAGGTTTATTACGCCGCCGCCACAATGGCTCATAATGGACCATTGTTCTGGCCCGACGCGGTAGAAAGGTCACTCCTCCAACACCGTGGTGTCCCATCCTGCCGTTTCTACACCCCCTTTATCTGCTGCTTCTCCCTCTGCACACCTCCCCGGTTTTTCTTAAGTCCTCATTTACCGCCGCACTCGGACTATTTGGGTTTCCCGTCAGGGTCGGGCTTCAGACGGGAAGTGAAGTTGATGCGTCGGGTCTGAAGAAAGGGCTTCGTTTATTTTCCCTCCCCATCTCGGGTTCGGATCTACACAAGTCTAGTTGAAATGAACCCGTTACCTCACGTAACAACCTCAAATTGCCGCCTAAGCAGTTTTCTCTTAAAACCATAGAATCTTTTGTCGAATTCTGCGTTAAAAAAAAAAAAATGGAGGTCGACGCCAGTTCTAAACGTAAATGTTTTGGTTGAAGGTATTGATACCGGTCCTGTGATGAACCGGCAACCAAATAAGGAGAAGAGATGTAAACGAGTCTATACATCGGTGAGATTAAATGTAACGTATAGATTAACCCGCTAAGTCCCCAACCTCCTGCATTGTGCAAGCAAACACAAAAATCCTCCCGCCGGAGGAGGTCCGTCTGTGATTGGTATGTCTGTCGTTATCTTATCAGCCGCTGCTCTTGTGTTTACAGGCAGGAGCTGCTCCTTCTTCTGCCGCCGCCGTTTCTGATGAAAAACACACTTCTTCCTCCCGGTTTAAAGATAGATCCCTCAAGGCCCCCCCACCCCCCCGGCTTCCTTCTGCGCTACTAGATAAAACGCTGAGTCCACAAATAATACCAGCTCGGCTTGGGAGTCCAGGAACATCCATCGGCGTCGGGTCAATTTATTGGAATAAAGAAAAAACCTGGGGACAGTCGGAGCCTTCCATCCTCCTCTTCCTCCTTGTTGTTTTTTAAAACCACATTTTTGTCCACCTTCCCTCGCAGACTTGCCGCTTCATTTTGCACATGTACACTCCACTTCGCCGGCCCGCCTGCTCGCCATTAAAAGGGGGCCCGGAGAAAAGCGAGCAGGACGATAATTGCTGGTTGTACAGCTCTGATAATTGGAATGGCAGTAATTAGGGGGGCTGCCACACCGGTAGACCCACTGCTGAAGAGTAAGGTGCTGCCAGTTATTCACAACATTAGCCTGGAGAGAGCGTGTGTGTGTGTGTGTGTGTGTGTGTGTGTGTGTGTGTGTGTGTGTGTGTGTGTGTGTGTGTGTGTGTGTGTGTGTGTGTGTGTGTGTGTGTGTGTGTGTGTGTGTGTGTGTGTGTGTGTGTGACGGAGAAAGCGCGGTGGCCATACATTAGCAGCTCCGTGTAAATGCAGAGTGAGTGACGTTCTGTGGGGGCGAGAGACTATTATAAACAGTGTATGATGTTGTTCTGTGTGTGGGTGGGGGGCATAAATAATAGACTCCACATCCCCTCTCTCTCATTCCTTCTCTCCCTCTCTCTCTCTCTCTCCCTCTCTCTCACTCTCCCTCCTTCTCTACCTCCCTCCTTCTCTCCCCTCTCCCTTTCTCTCTCTCCCTCCTTCTCTCTCACGCCCCCTCTTTCTCTCTCTCCCCTCTCTCTCCTTCTCTCTCCCTCCCTCTCCCTCCCTCTCTCTCTCTCCCTCCCTCTCTCTCTCTCTCCCTCCCTCTCTCTCCCTCCTACTCCCTCTCTCTCTCCCTCCTTCTCCCTCTCTCTCCCATTCTCTCTCTCCCATTCTCTCTCTCCCTTTCTCTCTCTCCCTTTCTCTCTATCCCTCTCTCTCCCTCCCTCTCTCTCCCTCCCTCTCTCTCTCTCCCTCTCCCCCTTCTCTCTCCCTCCCTCCCCCTCCCTCCCTCTCTCTCTCTTCTGTAATGGAAAGTTATATAAAAAGCCCAACACAACAAACACTGACTTGCAGATGTTGCCGTTGCTCCTCTGGTGGTTTGCCGCTGTGACATCAGAGGTTAACAGCAGACCCGCGGCGAGGAAACTACAATGCCTCAGCGACATAAATGTTTCAGCTCTCAACGCCGGAAATTCCCGCATTCCCTAGAGACGTTTTACCCCTGATTCATAAGACGTTTCATTCTATAAAATGTATATAATATATACCTAGAACGCCAATCTGGTGATTCTATTCAAAACGGTACGAGATTTTAAGTTGGGGGTTATTATGGATTCGTCATCATCACTACGCTCAAAGTATTTCATTGATCATCTTCAGATTTTAACTCCAGTTTGTCCTTAATAAAAGGAAAAAACCGCATCGGTTTCCCAAAAGGCCGGTTGTATATTTCCATCACCAGCAGGAAACTTTAAATCCAAAATATTTCCATAATTTTGCAACATTTAGTCGGATTTAGTCTAAATGTGGTGAAAGTGAATCGACTCAAGGACATGTATCGTTTAATGATCATATTTTAGTCTATAAGTTCATATTTTAATCACTAGGGGGAGTTTTTTGATAAATCTCTTGTCTTATTTAGTCCAAATTTGGTTCTTTTGAATCGGCTCCAGGATATTTATCATGGATACATCATTACTTTATTCTAATATTCAAAGTTTTACTCACTGGGAGAAGCTGTTTTTACAAAAAAAAAACAACAACACTTTGTTCTTCGGTCATAACCTCAGATTTAAGTTGAGTTCATTGGGACTTTCTTGTACTACGCATGGTATCGGGGACTTCCCTCAGATATACCCTTTGCTGTCATGGACGACAGCTTGGGCCTCGCCGTCAACAGAAACACTGTTTTACCCTGATTCCATATATTGAGATGCTGTAAGTATGAATAAGTAGGTCGGCAATCAGCCAAATCATTATAACCCCCATGGTGGAGGTGTTCGGCCTGCGTTCTCAAAAACAATATTTGATAGAATATCCAAAATAGATTGTGACAAAACCTGTTTTCCAACCCACCAAAAGTCTTTTGAGACACAGAGCCATGACTTTTGGTCTGTTCCCATCTTCTCCGTCAGGATCCAAGCCAAGACCAGGGAGCTGAGGGAGCGTCAGGCCAGGGAGCGCGACTACGCCGAAATCCTGGACATCAGCCAAACATCGGAGAGGGCGTCGGAGGAGGAGCACCCGTACGCCGGCATCAACCCCCTGAATACCTCCGTGGACAGCGGGCACAGCCGACCCCACAGCCCCCGAGACGACTACCCCAACCTCCATCCACACCATCAGCACCAGCACTCGGACTCCCTCTACACCCAAGTCAGCAAAGCTCGCAACGACCGCCCTCCCTCTGCAGACAGGTAGGAGCGGGTCGATGCATCCGAAGGGGTTCTGTTTGAGAAATGCCCCCCGGCTTTAGAACCGGGACTCTATACGAGCTCATCGGCTGTAGCATCGGTCGTATTTTTGTGGTTTTCTTTGATATGACGGTCACTTTTAAATCCCACTGGCGTCACAATCCATCTCACATGCCACTGCCGTCCACGCCGAGTGACGAGTCGGCGTTCACGGCTCGGTGGATTCTGATTCTCAGAAGCGCGACCCAGTCATGGAATGTCAGGTGAAAGGCCTCACATTCCCGGCTCTGGTAGCCGTGAGGCGGCATTATTGCTCAGAGACAGCGGGCCCGCTATCGTACCTGGAGGAGCGAATAATCACAGCAACAGAAGGCGGGCGCTAAATGTCAGCTCGCCGACCGCTAGACACATTGTGCCGTTCTCGCCGGGGAGGTGGGATTTCTCTGGGGAGGCAGAGTAAATGGAAACCTTTGAATATCCGTCTCTCTTTCCGTCTCCCTTTGACCTTTCTACCTTTCTCCCGCTCAGACTTTGCCTCTCTTGTTGATTTCACCTTGTTGCCATCGTGTCCCTCTGAATTCTGCCTGAGCTGCCAACATCTGTGACCTTCTGTGCCCTTGATTAGCAGCCGGCAGTCATTTCCAAAGAACCCTCTTCCCCTGGCATTTAAACGCAGCCCGGCAAATAATGGCTGGAATGCTCAAAATCCCAGGTCCAAAACCGGTTTGTATTGACTGTATTGTTACAGACTGGCAAAGAGGGGGAGAGTCTCAACCATTGAATATGAAACCCGCCCGTTATCGGGTGGGTGGAGACAGAAGCCTCTTTTCACACAGCCTTTTTCAAGGCGGGCCTGGTGTGCTTTATTCCACCCCTCTATTTTGTATTTACCCAGCGGAGGTGGAGTTGAAGGACTGAGACGTTCCGCCTCTGACACAGCAGTGGAGTCACTCACAGAGACGGAACGTCTGTGTAGATGGTGGAAAAAGACAAAGACTTCATCTGTTTCGTTACTTATTTTGTATGAGGCTCACAAGCCCGAGTCTCAAAACAAGCTAGTAACCTTCATCGGCTAACGTGAGAAGGAAATCCAACCGGAAACATCGTCGTATTGAAGAGTCGGCGCGTCACCTTACCTCCATGTAGCACGCATGGTTAGACGGTGATAAGGTGTAATAGTGTTTACCAGCGCCAGGAGCTGATCTTCATCCCAGACTGATCTGGATCCGTTTCCTGCAAATTGTTTGATGAAGACATTTGTTTCAGCTTTGAGCCTTTTTTCCAAAAGGTTCGCAAAAAATCACCACAAAGACGACATTTTAATTCTTAATTTAAGCGACATTTCTTTGATTAGCGATCCGGGCTTCCATGTGCTAAAAGAGGCGGAGCGTTCAGTGGGGCACCACTGGCATCTTCCGTGACACTTTACATACGCGATGAGCTGCGTTGCGTGAAAAGGGGTATTTACTCGGAAAAGAGGTTTATTTCATTTTTCTAAACTATTCTCCAAATCGATAGTTTCCTTCTGGCACGGTTCTGGTGTGCGGACCTCTGGTTGGGGCACTAAACGCTAGCGTTTCGTTAGCATCAGCTGCTTTAGTCTCCTCCTTCCATCAGTGGAGGCAGAGGCTCGCAGCCCTGAGACGAATACGAGAGACTTGAAGTCAGTTGAGGAGAAAGCAGCAACAGGCGCCTCCGCCCGCCGCAGAATGAAATGGTTTGCCTTCGTGGTTGTTTTTCACGCATCCCCAGATGGCCTTGGCAGCCCGCGTGCACGTGGAGAGAGCGGCAGCTCGTGCTGATTCATAATTCATAGAGCTGCTGTTGTCGCTGTATTTCTTAATCCCTGATGTGGAGCTATGCAGATGCACAACAGTAGATAATACGCTAGCGCAGCAGATACGCAGTTCTACTTAATTAGGTGAGGGATTTGACTCATAATTTACAGTCTAATCATCAATTAGACTCTAAATCGTTTAATTAATATTGAAGTTTCTAGCTTTTTCAGCACATTTCGCCGCCACTCCACAGACCTCTACTATGAGTTTTTATTTTTGTTGCACACCTCAACAAGTTTTTTTTTTTTTTAAAGCGACCTGCCTCCCCCTAAGCCCCCTTAGCGACAAAAGCACGCTAACAGGTTAGCATTGGGCGTTTTTTTTGTCGTGATGAGAAAATAACGGGACGCAATTTTCTCGGTGGATCACGGATTTTTATAGTCTGATCGGCCGATACGGATTTTTCGCCTATTCCAAAAGTTTAAAAAGTCATAATGAGTAATGTATTTCAAGTGCTCTTATTTTGAAGGATGACAATTGAAGCTTTGTGTATGTGTTCTGACCTGTTGAGCTGAATGTACCCTCCGTCTTCAAACCAATTGTATAACATGTCGAAGTGAAAATAAAACTTTGTTCGCCTCTTTCAGTCCATTATATCGCTCTGAGCTCCCGCTAGCCTTAGCCGCTCTGCTAACGTTAGCTTCTCAACATGCTATGATCCTTGGGGTGGTTACATTGGAAGTGTTTGTTGGGTTGAATAGATCCTTATTTTCTTCTTTCTGGCGTTACATATTGCGAATTTTGTGTTTTCTGGTTTACCTGCGATATGTTTGGAGCCGTGTTTTTTTTTTGTCATGTTATTCCAGGGTTCACAAATGCGTCAATCGCTGCATGTCCAAGACGTTACAGTGGAGGCCAACGCCGCTGTGTTATACACCGCGCCTCTTTGTTTGCAGAACCCTGAGAAGAAGTTTTAGGAAAAGAACGGTTGATTTCCCCGATGACTTTTCTCTCAGCTAAAGTCTACGATGTTGAGCAATAGCCACGTTGTTATCGCCAGTTGGAAACAGGGAGGTAATCATGATTGAACTCTGAACTCTCGCCAAGTTCCAGCTGGGATTGAGTCCAGGCCCTCGGCAGCCGAGGGTTAAAGAAAAAGGATGGATGAAAAAATTCAGCAGGAAAGGATCCTTCAATTATACCGACTTTAATAATTCAATGCTCTCAATTGGACCCAACAGTTCCACCGGGCTTCAGGGTCATAGCCCTTCACTCGGTGGACCACAGAGATTCAGATGAGGTCATTTTGGGGTCTTTGGGTTGGTGCCGGGATCAGGACTCGCCTGTGTTTGACTTTCGTAGTCTTACGGGTCTTCAGAACATGAAATATGTGTTTAGAGACTCTAAAAACTGACGTTTGAGACGCGGGGTTTTAATTCAAACGCTATTTCTCAAACTCCACATTCAGCTCTTGTAGCCCACCGGTCCGCTCCAGACTCTGAATGTTAACCCTGTCCAGGAGGCTTTGATTAGGGCCTATGCGTACCAGCCACATAAAGACCCTAAAGATATTGTGTTGCGTTCCCAGAATCCCAATCGTAAGAAAAATATACCTCCTGAGAGAACCAGGAAGCGTGTTTCCTGTTTCCTGTCCGCCCCCTCCCCTCACTGCTTGACAGGAAGTGAATTTAGCCCCTGCAGTGCCAAGCAGAGGAGAGGAAGGGGGTCTCAGCCGGCGACGGGAGTGTTTATTATTATGGGATAGCAATGGCAGCACTCACTGATATCACAGCTTAAGTCTAGCGGCGATTGGATCGGAGCAAAAACATGACCATCGAACGTGAGAGCGAAGGAAAATGTTATTCTGCTCCCGCGCTAACACTCGCTCGTTTTTAGGACGCAGTCACGCCAAGATAATCTAAAACAGTTTCACGTTTCCTCGGAGTCAGCTTGAAGCGTACGGCGTGCTGGATTTGACTTTTTTCGCCGTCCAGAATCAGGAAATGTTTTTCGCCGCCTTGACTCTGTGGCGGCTCTTTGTTTCGGTTCAGCGGAGGGAAGCCCATTAGTTTGCAATAATTTTCACGCCCCCCCCCCACAATCCAACGAGGCTCGGCTCGGCTCTCAGAATATCTCGTATCGGCGTTTGTAGAAGCTTTTTGGCGCTGCCGCCGTGTTGTGATTGTCACAAGGGGATTAAATAAGAAAGCTGAGGGGATCAAAGTTAGGCTAGGGATTAGTCCAGATCACTGTGTTACGTAACACAAATATCAAAAGAGCAATAATCCAGCAGACCGCTTTAACACACAAACATTTTTACAACTTTTTTTCAATAGAAAGTAAAGATGTTTATGTTTACATTTGGTTTATAACATTTAAAAATAAATACATTTTTCTCCACGAACTACAACAGACACTCAAACAAATCTAGATATTAAAAATCAAAATGAAGTGCAGCCGATCTAACAAGTTTCACTTGGTTAGCTGCTGGGCTAACGTTGCGGATGAGGATGGTAGGCCTTCACCACCGCTTATGTATTTTTATTTTTATATTTTTCTCATCAATTTTTGAATTATTTCCTCGCAAATTATGGAGAATTGTAAACTTAAGGAAGGATCCTGCAGATATGTTTTAGCTTGTTAGCTCGCCTGACTTATGCCAGCTCAGGGTTCAACTCAGAGTTTGTTAAACCTGCCCTCTGGAAAACATCCAGAACCCAGAATTCTTGAGCTCCAGAACTTTTGCCTGCTGCTCATAGTCACCAGCATCTGAAGCCTCTTCATCCAAACTTCTGCTGACCAGGAGGAAATTCATCTGCTAACTGGGACAAAACCCACTTAACTCAAAGTCTAAAGGAGAAAACCAGAATCACAGCGGCCCCCTTCTCTGCTCTCGATCCCTCCTGGGGGGTCCGTAAAGCCCAGTTGACTTTTAATTGCCTCCTCGTTCCTTCATCCTGTCGGGCATTTGGTTTTAGCTGCAAAAGGGTCGAACAACAAAACAAAGAACAACCAGCGAGACTTAAAGGCGTTTCGGGAGCCTTTTCGGGAAACGGCCCTCGCTTTGACCGCGCGGACTGCGGCGCTCAACCTAGCGAACAAGCCTGAAACAACGTTGGTGCTCCGTGTCCACGCCGTCGCGTCTTGCGGGTCGTCTCAGGTGTCCATCAAGTGTGTTTGAAGCTATTTTAACAACTCTGTACTTTTTGAAGTCGCTCACAGAGGCGCCGCCGATGTTTCCAGCGGCGCGGTTTTTATTGTGTGGGTGGTACGGTGTCAGGTTGGGAACATTCTTTTCGAGGGGTTTCTGCCTCGGCTCGCAACCAAAACTGCTTAACATCGCTGCCGGAACGCCGGCGTTCTTTCTTTCTCCTCGACCTGCCAAGAAAAATATTGTCCCGAAACGGAGTTGTTGTTTTTTTTTCTATCCCGCTTCCAATGTTTTCCCTCAATTACAGCTTAAAAAAAATAAATGGAGTACCGTTTGACATCTGGGAACATTTGTCGCCTATTTCTCTCTCTCTCTCTCTCTCCCCCCCCCCCAAAAAAAATACACCCTCTTGAAGTATACTTGAAGAGATTGATTTGCCCTGAACATTTATGCCGCATCACTCTCCAGCCTCCGTCCACTTTGGAGGCTGTGTGAGCGCGAAACCTGCGCGAGTCAAGTGAATTAGTGGCCATTGTTTGATTCCCCTCCCAACTAAAAGGCAGCAATGAATGCTGGGAAAGCTCAGAGGGATTTCATGTGATTTGATTTCCCCCTAGTTTTCCCGAGGAGGCAGCGCTCTTATTGAATCGGCTCCATTACGTTTCATCTCCGCCGGGGGAATAAAGTGGGGAGGTGGGAGGGCCGGCCTCGGAGGGAGAGAACACGCCGGTGTTGAATCGCAAACACACCAGGAACGCCAACACAGACAAACAGGCCGCCGTCGCCTCGCAGCGTTTTCCCAGGCTGATGGGAAGGATCGCCTTTGCTCTTCCATTCATGGGATGCCGTTTGAGCTCGTGTTTGGATTCTTCTCAGTCTGGTCCTGCGCTCACTTGTACAAAAACAATATTGGTAGGACGCCATGTTTTTATGGGGATTGTAGTTTTTCATAGAGAATCTGAGTTATGAGTGTGACTTTTCTTCGAGCGGTAAAACGTTGATGTCTTCGCGTCTGACTGAGTGTCATGATGAGACATGAGAAGTCTTAGTGATTGGAGGAAACGGAAGCCACGTAGCAACTAGCATAGCTTAGTTTTTGTTTGAATAGATTACGCCTTTGAGTTCTTTATGTTTACTTTCATACGTCTCAGGCTGCTGTTTTTATGAATATTTGGTTTTACCACACTTAAAATAGTGAAGATTTCATTTCATTTTTTTTTTGCCTTTTTAGGTGCATTAAGTTTTTTTTTTTTACCTGTTAGCCACTTTTCCCCACATTTGTCGTTACGCCTCTATAAACGAATAATCCGCTTGTGTCACTTACTTGAAACTTGAACTGCACAACTTCAATTTCACCAGGTTGTTTATTGTTACTTCTATTTAGCCAAACCAGCTGGGTTGTAACGCTAGCTTTGCTTTAGGGCTAAGCTAACGGGGACGCGAACAAGTAAAGGATAAAAAACGCTGTAAACGCGTAGCCAAGGATGAACTGTCCCTTTATTCTTCTTTGTCTCTTTCTAGAATTATAGCTGTAGTGCCCCCCGATGGTTCCTGTTGGTACTTCTCCGTTTTGTCCGTGTTTTGTCTCTGAACAGATATTTGTGTACGAAATAAATGCGGAGTCGGAGAAAATAACTCCCCCTGCCAATCAATGGGTGACCTCTGACCTCGCCTCGGTGCTCGGACTTGAGCTGCAACACCCCCCTCTGCTCTCCAGGGTGGAGTGAACCGGTTCTGTGTCTTGGAGACGGGGGAGCCCTGATGAAAAAGCTCGTTCTGGAACACAAACACTCATTCGGAGATCTAGTAGCTTTAGCCGGCTTAAATGTCGTTTTTTTTAGGTTTTACAAATTCATGGCGAAACAGTTGGCGTCACTCTGAGCGATGGCAGAAACAGAGAAGACGTCTACCGCACCCGATATCCCCCATAATCCCCTCTGCTCCGTGGGAACAACACGGAGGACCATGCCTTTAATCCCACACATCTCGTCAGAAGGGTTCTGTAATCTGCTCGTCTTTTGGGTTTTTCACAATAAAATGCATTTGCCCCCGTTCTCGCACACCGGCGGAAAACCTGGAGAAGTAGACCGCCCACGTCTCAGATGATTCACGCAGAGACCCACATGAAATCCACAGGATCAGGAAAAAAAGTTCTGCCGAAGAGCTTGGAAAGAACCGAATCTTTCATATCTGACATTCTCTCGTTACCTCCGCTGTCGGAGCGATACTCCATTTCAGAACGCACAAAGTGCACAGCTGTGACTTTCCCCGTCCTCGCAGTCGTTTAAGAGCTGAGAAAAAAAAAAAAAAGAAGCTCCGTCACGTCCCTCTGCCCCTCAGCTGCTCTGCAGTCTGGATGGTGATGTGTGAATAGACCGAGGGGCGAGATGTTGGCTCTCATGCAGAATACCAATGCCTGTTCTCACCTCTCGCTGAGCAGAACAGAATGTCTTACCAGCGGCTCGGGGGAAACGTTTTTAGCCGGAGGGTCGTCGGAACTGCCTGGGATTGTCACTCCGAACGCCGATCCCGGCGACGGGAGCCGCGGCGGTGTTTCGTGATTAGCTGCCGCCATTTCTGGCCTCCCGGTGAATCCATCTGCATAACTCAAGACGTACTTGAACTTTTGTACCCGAGGACGCCGGGCTCATCCGCCGGAGGCAGCTAAAAGAGAACTCGCCTGTCTGGGGACAGAAAGACGACCACGTCTGCACTCGACCGATCATGACGTCTGAGAGAAAACGTGAATTTATGGACTGAAGGCCGTTTCTCGAGTGTCTGTTCGAGCGGACCGGGTTCCACTTTTATACGGTTCCGGAGCAAACGTCTGCTTTTAGACTCCTTTTTGACTACCGGCCAGCCGAGGTAAATTTAGTTACCAAGCTGTAATAAATCATGTTCATAGAAAGAAAAAAAAACAGTGAGGCAAGTATTTAAAAAAAGAAAATGTTTTGTGGAAAGTTGTTCTACGCATTATTGTGGGAACAAAAAAACAAAGGATCCAAAAAAGATTTGGATCCTTAAAAAGTTTTAGTTCACACCACGGCTACTAGTAATAGTTTGGGTCAGTCCTAACATGGCTGAGTCCTTGCAAAACACTGGATTTGGACTTGGACTCCCGAACACCACCATTGGTATGCTACATGTCAGAAAAGTACAAACCCCATAGAGTTCTTCGCTGTGACTCCCAAACCTTGTTTGACTCGGTCCTTTGTGGTCCTGCCTACTGTAGTTTGGCTAGTACCAGCTTTAGTTAGCCTTCGGGGACTGGAACCACAGCTTTTAGCACTTTTTGCACTTTTAGCACTTTCTCCTCAAACTTTAATGGCTCCTTTCCTGCAAAGTTTCCCATCTTTCCAGCGAGTTTTCTCCCCCCGAAATCTGTCTTAAGAGTTTATGCAAACCTTAATCAGAGAGACGCGGGGAGCACAAACAGAACCTCCTGGGCGGACGCAACAACAGGATCTCAAGAGTTCTGATGCAGGGCTCGCTTACCAGCAGGGGACCCAGAGAAGAGTGGTCCTCCTGTGCTTTCGTGGAGCTAAATTCTTAACAGATGAACAATTACCAAAACTACTGGAAACCCATTTGCATGCCGTGAGGCAGGAAGTCCACCGATAGGATTCTGAACACGACCCGCTTAATTAATTCAGGCCAGCAAATGTGGAGGATGGAGAAGAATCGTTGATGGTTCTGATATATTCCTGTTGTTTCTGCACTATTGTGGTTCTGCAGATGTTTATTCAGAGCACATTTGGTTTCTGGATATTTTCTCCGTGTATCGTCTTTAGCGTACGGCATCTGTTCTGCGCCTGGAGGCCTACTTTGATGAAATCGGCAATCGGCCCAGTAGCGTCCCTTGAAGCCGGTCGCACGCAAGCGGCGCATCCCAACACCGATCATGAGAAACCACGAATCCAAACGTCTCACAAGTTAACCAGAAAACACAAACGTCACATACTCGTCACACGAGTAAGGACAAAATAAGGCGTGTCTCCAACGAACTTAATCACACACCCTGAGGAACATAGCAAGTTAAGCTATTCTGCTAACGTTAGCAGATCGGCTAAAGCTAGCGGGAGCTCAGAGCCAGACACGAGCCCTGAACATATAACATATAACATATACTTGATTAAACGCGGCGCACAAAGTTTTAATTTCGCTTCCCAATGTCCTTCTAACGGGTCAGAAAACATCCACAATGCCGACCAGCCTTGCCACTGTAATCTTTCAAAATAAGAGCACTGAAAACACATTGATCAGTATGATTTTCAAACTTTAAAGGGAAAAAAATCGGAATCAGCCACAGAATCATTATCGGCAGTTTAGACATTAAGAAATTCGGCTATCGGCCAAGAAAATTGCGATCAGTTTGTTTTCAGCATATTGTCCCATTGTGAGTTTCACATTCTTTAGAGCCCCGTTCGCATTCTTTTGGCTCATTCTCCACATCAAAATGTTTTTCTGTCATGAACCAATAAGGGAAGCGTCAACTCTTTTTTTTATTTTTAGTCGTATGCCGTTCAGAAGCGAGCTGATTCAAAAAGTATCCATCACTGCTGTTCACGCCCGCTGCTTCACCAGCCAGGGATCCATTAAAAATAATTTGGAGCGGCTGACACCTCATTTAATCACACGCGGCGGGTACAAATGGTTCCGACTGGCGTGGAGCGTGAGATAGGTGAGGGGAAAGTTACTCTCCGTCAGCAGCCATCTGCTCGGATATGGTGGAATCAGTTAGGCCGTCCGTGAGGAGAGGCGGGCCCGGCCTCTTCCACTCCTAATCCCTGGAACCGGCCCAAGAGCTACAGCGGAGAGAAATGTTCTGCTCCCGGGAATTCTTTATGGACGTGGGAGTGGACGGCTCGGTGAATAGTCGGGGGACATTTGGGTATTTTCTGACATCGGGTGATAAACCTCCGCTTCGCTCGTCCTTTGGAGCCCAAACATCGTTTGTTCCGTTAAAAACGTGGATCCGTCTGCTCGAACGCTCCGTTCACAAAGGCGGATGTCAACCATGGTGTTAGTAAAGTAGTGTTGGAACCTCAGAATGTCTTTAAAAACCTGGCAGCCGGACCACAGAACCGATCTCTGCGCTTTCACTAATAGATTTTTTACAAACCTCCGAGGGCTCGTTAATTTAGATGGGAGAAAAGGGAGTTCTCTTTTAGACGGCGTCAGATGTAAGGTGGGTCTGAGGCTGTCAGAATCCGCCCGGCGCCTATAAATCAAATTTATTGTGGTATATGTTAATCAAACATGCTCCGCCATTGAATTATGTCCTGCGGTGCTGATCCAATCCCAGACAGCGAAAGCCCGGACCTCCTTCCGATAAATAAAATAATGTAATAAAAAACAAGTGAAGAAGAAAAACGTGAATAAAACCCTGATAGTGACAAAGAAAGAAAAAAAAAATCTCTACTGTGGTGACGTCCCAATTAAAGTTAACAGAGTGGGCGGAGCTTGTATTTTCTCACTAGGAATCTATTTACATTTTTTAAAACGCTGAAGGTCCGTAAGACTTGTGGACGTTGTTTGAGAGCGATGACATGTATGCAGCTGTTAGGCAGTAGCTGTCAGGGGCCCCACTTAAGGGCTGGGGGGTGGGTGGGCGGGGGGGTTGTGCTTTCTTAGCTGGAAGCCTCAGAGGTTGTCCAAAATAACAACATCCAGCTGTCATGTGGCAGCGAGACGGTTTCAGGGTGCTGGCAGCACCGTAAAGTGGCTCGATGGGAGACTTTAGGGGGCTTATGGTTGTCTGTGGGCCAGTGGGAGGGGCTAAGTGGGTTGGTGCTTTTGCAAAAACTTTTTTGGGGTAAAAAATGTCTTCCCTTAATGGTGCGACCCGGTTTCCACGTCAGTCTGAGCCCCACAGGAGTTTTCTCCACAGAGAGGAGGTAGGCATCAGAGGAGTGTGAGGGTGGAGGAGGTCCGTGAGGGTGGAGGGGGCCTGGCTTTGGAGGAGTTTAAACTGCAGACGTTGTTGGACTGTGGAGGTTCTGGTGGATTGTCCAGAAAAAAGGATTGGAATGAACCTTTAACAGATTTGAGCAGGACACTTCAGACCAACTCTTAATTTAGGCGTTAGATTTAACAGGAAATGGACCAAGAGCAAGAATCCCGGAGAAGGACGACCGATTTTTTCAATCTTTCCTTTTACAAATTCTTAATGATCCCTTTTGATAAGAATAGAATAAAATAAAATAAAAGGTAAAGATCAAGCGTAACGAGATCAATTCTCAAGAATAAACATCGGACCGGCAAACGATTAAACAGCCCGGAATTACATTTATTCATTTCCCGTCCGTCTTTCTTCCGGACCAGGGGTCCGTGAAGCGTGTTATTGGTGTCTCCACTTTGTCGGGACGGATTAGTCCTCATGCTGAATAATCCTGCAGAGAATCAAAACCATTCCACTCCAGCTGAGGCTTGTTGGCGTCAAACTCTCGCAACCAAAACATTATGTCCAGGCCCAAAACTGATGAAATGAATGAAGAAAAAAAAAATTGTTTTTTTTTTTTTGTTTAGAAGCCGGCGGCTGGTGAAAGTTGACAGAATTACCCTTTAAGTGACTTAATCTTCACATTACTGACGAGGATTATTTCTCATATTCATATAATGGGTCCCCAAGCCGGTTATTCCAAACATTCTCATGTGATCACACCAGACGTCGTGTCCCGATCCGACTCCAGATGAAGTCTTTTCTGATCTGGGCTCATTGAAGATGTCATCCAGGATTAGACTCGGCTTAATATCGATGTGACGTGTGGAAATTCTGAATTTCACATACAGTAGTAACAAATTTAGCGCTCGTTATTTCAAATCGTAATTTTGTTTTGTAAACAAACCGATTCTCGTTCAAATCAAAGTTGACGAAAAAATGTTTGTCTTCATTCTGGGTGTGCAAACATCATGAAGGATTGTTCGGAGCAGTCGGGATTCCCGATGTGTCTTTGAGCGTAGCTTCCGTCTGGCTATATCGCATGATCCAAATCTGTCCGAGCAACGTTAGCTTCATAGCAGCTAGCTTCGTTAGCACCGAGTGCCTAGAATCCTATCAGAGATCCTGATATTAACGGGCTCACGCAAATTTCTCACTCAGGTTGATATTTTATAATACGCCCACTATTGTGACGTTAAAATAACGTGATGTGAGTAACGGAACGCGAGAAACGCAAAAACTGCATGAAAATGCGATTTCACGTCTTTTTTTTTTGCGCCGCGTTTGCATCATTTATGGCGACCGAAACAAATTTGCTTCTTCTGGCGACATTGCGATGATTGTTGCAGTTGAGCTAACCATACGTGAAGACATGTATCCATTTATTCTAAGTGGTTCCCCTAAATCCTACGTACTGACCCTTTAAGAACCTCCATCAGACGTTTCCACTCTTTCTCCTCCTCCGGTGAAATCAGTCCGTTCCTCCGGATCTCTTCTCAAACACTTCATCCATACTTTGATCAAAGATTTCTCCACGGCGAGGTTATTATCCTCCTGACCTGCAGGTCCAAAGTCAATAAAGTCATAATATATGTGTAATATACAGGATATATTATTATTATATTACCAACAATGTCCAAAATAGTCTAAATGTCATTCTCTTATCTTCTTATCTGCCTTTTATTTATTTTTTTCCATCCTTGTAAAGCACTTTGGTCAACCGGGGGCGTTTTTCTAAATGTGCCGTATGAAGTAAAGTAACCTTGACTCGACTCTTATCTCACGTCACCTCCTGACGCTTGTGGCCAAAACTCAAATAAACTCAAGGCTGGTTTTGTCTCAAACACATTTAGAGGAGGCTCACGGAGCTCTCAGTTGATTTTCCCTCCCAGATCTCCTGCTGGGACCTCCTCCAGATCTCCTGATCCCTGCTGAACACGAACGCCAGTGTGAGCGACCAGCCGCCGTCCAGCCCATCACCAAACTCCCCTTTCATTTTTTGAGAAATTGGTTCTTCTGTCTGTTTTTCTTTTTCTTTTCTTTTTTTTTGTGTTTCACAAATTTGGCATCCAAATCCTTGTCAGTCCCTATAATGAAAACTACAGAAAACAAAAGCCCTCCAGTCAGAGCCCACCAAAACCAAATTATATGAATTACTGATTCTATTTGTCACAGAGGAGCTTTTTTTTTTTGTCCTCCGTGAGTTTTGAGCAATGTAACTCTATCTGAATGCTTTCCATTGGTGAGTAATGCGGCTCACAAGGCCACAGACAGGGGTGGGTTGGGGTGGGGGGGGGAGCCCCCCGGGGGGACGCTGGTATTAGACCGAGCCGCTGAAAAAACGCAGAGCAGCTACAGTGCAAGCACACAAACTGTGTCGGATTAGCCATTAGCTTCCAAATGATGGAAACAGAAATGCATTGTTGGTAAAAATGTTTTCTAGCGTCATGTGGTTCTGTGTGTGTGTGTGTGTGTGTGTGTGTGTGTGTGTGTGTGTGTGTGTGTGTGTGTGTGTACTGATGCTGTTATATAAAGGACATACAGTTATACTACATGCAGTACACAACCGTTCAGTATCCTTCGCCATGTGGGCCCGTCATTGAAGAAAGACAGAAATAACTTACTTAAAGGTCCGGTGTCGCTCAACAAAGTCACATCAATATTTATTCTAACTTACTGCAGTCGCTTGACAAAACTGGATTTTTGCTTCATTAGTTTGCCCCGTCTATAACAGCGAGGTTTGACGCTCTTTTGTTTTTTCGTGTTTTTCTAAGGTTATGCAAAACCCGAACCAGATCCGGTTAAAAAGCATGAATTCTGGTGTAACCAGCCCGTTTCACACAGCCGTCTCGAGGCGGGTGGGGACCGCTTTTATTCCACTTCTCCGTTTCAGTACGAATGCAGCGAAGACGCAAAGAGGAACCTGAGTTGTTCCTCAGATGGCAGTGGAGGTAGCAACAGAGGTGCAACAGACATCTATGTTAAAAATCGAAAAGAAAAAAAAATTGTGTTCGGCTTACGTCCACGATACTTGAAATCAGCTAGTAGCAGTTAGCGGCTAACTCAAAGAAGCACAAAATCAACGGGAATGTCTTCAAATCCAGAAGACGTCAAAACATCACATTTTTCCCATGATTCTCGGTGCTTATAACATCTCATAACGTCTCGCTCCCGCGTTAACAAACACCTTTGAATTTAAAAAAAAAGCTCTTCCATGTCATTAATAAAAGCCAGTCAAGAGTCGATGTGTGCAAACGCACTCAGACTGGTGGGCGGGGTCAAGCGCAGCAGGAGGAGCTCAGGGTTGAGATCATCCTCAACCCTTGGCAACAAAGAAAGAAATAATATCTAAAGTTAAACATGGACGAAAACCAGGTTTGTCCTTTTTGGCTAATAGCTCTGTCTCGAAGAGCCACAAGTATGAACCTGGGTTTCCTCGCCATGTCAGCTTTGAGGGGCCGCTTAATCATTTTTAACGATTTATTATTTCTTTTTAAACGTTGTAGCCGGTTGAAAATATTCTTAGCGGCACCCCAGGGATGTAATTACAAGTGTGAGGGGAAGCCCGCGCGTATGAAAAACCTTGACACCTGCGCGCGGCGGCCTATGAACCGCAGCCTGCTCAGCCTCGCCTGTCCCGTCATGTTGAAGCGTTTTTCCTCGCCGATCCTGGGAAAAAAAAAAGTGGGAAGCATTTTCACGTGGAGGCGAATCATTCATCGTCGAGGCATAACGTTGTTTTTATAGAGGATTAATGTGTTTGGGAATAAATCTGCGGTTTCTTATTGGGTAGCAACATTTTTATGACGAGGATAAAACAACGAGGATGATGGCTTTTTTTTTTCTTTTTTTTTTTTACCCCCACATCTCTGACTTTTAGAGAAAGAAAAAAAAAGTACTCCTTTAAAATCCTTACAACTAGTACTTAGTGCAGACGTGACTCCAGGATACATAATTCACGGGAGTCGAACTCGCTTTCAGAGGATTCCACTTGGACACTCCCGTCTATGACACCAAATGTGGGTCAGGACCCTTTTAGGGTCGGGCTGAGCTCTTAGTTCCACTTCCTGCTCGTGAGCTTAATACCAAAAAACCAACAGTTCCCCACTTAGACCCACTTCTGGCCCCTCCCACTGGGTCAGTCTGAATCCCCTACCCAAGAGTGAAGACGAAGCAGAATTCATCACGCCGCCATGATGTGCAGCGTACCGCCGGAGTCAGCCCCCCGGAGCATTTAAGCTTTTACAGGCCGCCATTACGGACGTCGGCAAATCCTTTGATCTGATGAATATTAAATACCTTAAGTGGATTCCACCTGAGACGTTTGTGACGCTAATGGACGCTTTGCATCCAGCGCCTCTTGTCACGAAAGGCCTTTTCAGTCGTGGGGCTGAACAAGGACAGCGAGGGTCTTTTTGTCAGCAGGAGCGTCTGTGACAAACATCAGCACTTAGAAAAACATCAAGTTAGAAAAGCCGTTTTGGTGCCGCGTCAAATAGTTGGATTTACCACTTTAAGTAAGAAAAAGGAAAAATTGCTTTTGTGCTTTTATTGTTTTTAGGCTTTGGGTGTTTTGGAGGGAAACTTGAGTGTTATCATAATGGGAGGTGAAGGTGCAGCTTTCAGAATAACCCTGGTCTCCACTTCAGCACCGACTTTATCGGCTTTGTGACGGAAATAAAACCTTCCGTCGATATTTTCTCACGTTTTTCTCAGTGGTCAAAGGTTACGAGGGTCAGTCAGATCTCGCGGGAGCGCGCGTCACGTCAACCAGTTGGTGGCGCAGTTGTTTGATGTTTTTGGAGCATTGAGAGAATTTCTCATGATCTTGTTTCGTCATCGTACATTTTTTACTTTTGGAGGGGGAAAAAAAGACTGTTTTAAGGAACCCCCGACATCGGAAGGGGGTTCCGATGTCTTGTAGTCTTCCTTTTGGAGCTGCTTCCAGAACACCGAGAAGTAAAAATAAAAAGTAGTGGTTTGTTCTGTCTCCTATCTATGACATCACGATAAGTGAATAATTAAAGTGGCTCAAAGGCCGCCTCCCTCTTCCTTTTATCTCTCCCTTTGAAGCGCTCCACACACGTGCCGCGTTGTTCAACCTCAAGGCTGTCGAGTGCGATTCCAATTATTGTTGTGTGTCGAGTTGTTTTTCTCTAAAACGCTACGATCTAAAGCTGATTAAGTATTTTCTTTCAGACGATCAAAAGGCACGATGTGAAGAATTGATCAGAGGAAATCGATTACGATTACTTTTTTATGCTGTCGAGGGAACAAATCGAGCTTCTTCAAGATGCTTCCTTTGAGTTCTGTGAATTTGTGAGCTTTTATTTGATTTTTTTTAAGACTTTGGGCCATTCAACGACTGGAAAATCTGGAACGGACCTGAGAAAATCGTTATTACACGATTATAACCGTAACACAAGAAAAAACAATAATCAGAATCATTATTCTGTGTTGTTTTATTTATTTGTTGTTGTTGTTGCCGCCGTATGTTCGAGTCTCTCCACCGTTTCCGTTTCCGACTCTTTGCCTCCCCTAAAAAAAAATCAGTGCAAGAATAAAAGAGTTACTAGATTATAGTTTATAATCTAATAACTGTTTTGACTTAGGATTTAAGGGGAATGGTGTCGCACACAGAAACATGGGTTTCGCACTTGAGCGGCGAGGTCTGCTCCCGATCAGAGGAGGATGGATCGGGTGTGCTGGATGATGGCGGGTCGGTCACCTGCGTCTCTTAGTGTGGATTTTTCAGCCGAAAAGGTGTGTTTTTTTTTTTCTTTCTTTGCGGGTGCAGACATTTCACGGCTCGGCACGGAATGACCCAATTTTGCGGGTCTCTAAATTACAGAGCGACGACCCGCAGACCCGGAGAGCCTGCCGGTTTCCATTAGCGCGGTCTGTTCCCTGTTAAAAACCCATCGCGGTACCTCCAGAACCAGGAACGGCTCCTGTCACTCACCCAAACAGCTGCGCTCCCCGTGGAGGCAGGATCCACTTTCAAGTAGCTCTGAGGTGCTTTTCACTAGTTTTCTTCTTCTTTTTTTTCTGCGATGACACGATGACCTTATTACTGAGCCAGAGTACCAGAACGGTCCAGGTTTAACTGAGGACTTTTGAGGGGGGCCGACAAAAGGTCTGTCACGTTTGAGCCTGCAGGAGAGACGGTGGAGGAGTTTCTTCACGGCTTACACCATGTTGCAACATCCTCTCCGTGATTTTCACGCTCCTCTTCCTCCTCTTCACTGCAACGGTGCATGAATATATGTATGCAGGTCGTGTTTCTGCCCCCCACCCCCACTTCAAACGTCCACTCTGACTTCTCAATGGAGGTCCGGCGGAGCTTTATTATTTATGCACGAACTCAACGGACGTTGAGAAATGGGAGATGAGAGAGAGCGTCTGAGGTAGTAACAGAGGTGAATCCGATGTCTTTAAGGAGGTCAAGGTGGAAAGGAAGGAAGTGGGTGTGAAGAGCTAACGCAAAGACGACATTTGAGCGTTTGAAAATCCATCAATGGCAAAAGATCTCATCTTAACGTGATGAAGGGGGCGCCATTATTCCAGACTGAAGACCGAACCTTTTTTCTCCACAGTCGGAGGAGAAATCTGAGTTTTGAACTGTGGTTGATACTAATCTTCTGCTAAAAATGCTAATCTTAAACGTCCCAAACTCCTTGTTCCTGGTGATGACAGCGGAGGTAGTAACAGATGCAAATAGGATATCTTTAAGAACAGAAGCTGGAAGGGCAAGATTGTGGCGGCTTGACGAGGAATCGTACGTTCAGCCCAGAACCGGGAGCTGACAGCCGATGGTTCACTGTGGAGAAGGAGCTGCACGACCCTCGCGGAAGATATCGCACTATACGCTGATGATGCTGTATTATAGTTTTTGCGATATCAGTGCAAACGAACTGCTGCTTGTCACCAGCTTTGATTTAATATTGATTGTACTTTGTTGCCAGGTACAACAGTTGTGCTGGTTCTTGAAGCCTGGGGTCAACAAGGTGATGAAAAACCAACGACCGTCTCATAGTTAGAAGTTCTTGGCATCAGAGGCACCGTTTCTCGTACCACCGGTGCCGACGCCAGCATCCACAGTTTCTACCGAGACGCGTCATTTTTCAACTTCACGACTGTCGGGTCGGATTCTGCAGGAAATACGGGGGTAAATGAGAAAACACACGTTGGCAGACGCGTGTGACGGACCGCGGGGCAGCGGATGAAAATGTCGGATCACGCGGTCCTCTTTGAAATGAAGACTTTTCAGATCTTCTTTCCCGGCCGCTGTGGTTTTTTCCTCCGTCTCCCGCTGCAGCTCATTACCTGAAAACACAGACTGATCCGGCTTCCATCCATTTCTTTCCCAGCAGGTCCACATCAAAACCCGTCGCCAACCCCCCCGCCCTCCAAACACTTCCCCACTTTCAACAAGACGTGTTCCTGCTCCGCCGAGGAAACGACATCAGGGCCCTCGTCTTTAAGTAGCTTCTGACATTTATTGATGCGTTGAAGTGTAGGCGCGGTTTGCGCCCGCGGCCTATTAGAGCAATTGAAGCTCCTGCTTCTTTCCGTCTTTGAAGCGTGCAAATCGCCGCGGCGACCAGGCTGCGCTTAATCATTAGTGATAGCAGAACGCTCCGTATGAGAAACGCTGCTTCTGCCGCGGCGGCGGCGGACGCAGCATGGGGCGGCGGTTCTGCGGCGATAAAGACTATCTTCTATGATGTCTGTGATAATGACAAAATGCCGTGAGGTTCTGATGCAGAGAGCAAACTGTGTGGCACCCGTGTGAGCCCTCAACCCCCCCACCCTCCACCCCCCCACTGGTTATTAGATGTAGCACAGATGATTAGGAATCCTCTCTATGTTTGCAGCCGTCAGCGGCGCTCCGTGTGGCGCCGACTCTCTCTCTCTCTCGCTCTCTCTCTCTCTCTCTCTCTGTCATAGCGTTGTTCTGAATTTCAACTCCTACGAAGGCCTTCGGCCCGTTTTCATTTTCCGGCCGCTCCGATACGACGCCCGCCCGAAGGCTTTCCTCTCTCATGTGATGCACAGCGACAGCCGCCGAGCAACAAAGCTCTGCCCTTTGCTGGTAATCACCCGCCGTGTGAACGGCGTGGATTGTTGCGGTTGGCCTCGGGGGCAGTGGGGGAGAGGGGGGGGGGGGGGCGCGAGCATTTATGCTTCCGCTCCAGAACAGTTTGAAACTATAGGCCGTCATTTCTGCCGCGTTTCATTTCCGTGAAGTGTCGCGACAGCGGCTCTGCAGGGAGACGTCGTCTGCACTTAATGTAAAGATGGAGGTACCGGCGTTTGACGCGGGGGGGGGGCCCTGTGGTCCGACCTCCCACACAAAGACGTCGGGGGTCCTGTTGTCAGTGCGGGACGCTCAGGGACATGGGAAGTCTTCATCTACATAGAAGGACAGGAAGTTCTCTCTAGTTTTTACAGCAGCTCTCTTCTTCTCTTTCTTCTATCGGCAGTTCCCTTTTATCCTTCCTGTGTCACAGCAACCAACCGCATGTCCTCTCTCGCCGCACCCAGAAGTCGCCTCTGCCACGTTCTTACCCCTCTGTCGTGTAAACGAGCTCTTCACAATCAGAAGAAGAAAAAAGTTTTGTTCTTCAACATCGTGTCGTTGCATTGAAGCGAAATCGAATGTATTAATATTTAATTTCGGTCTCGGCTGAAAGAGAAATAAATTTATTCAGATTTCATTCGTTTAATAAAAAAAGAGCTTTTTTACATTTTTTTTGTACATGCATAAAAACACAATTTTGTTGAAATTGGAAATATTTGAAGTGAGAAACGGAGACCAGGAGGAAAAAGCGTCTGTTTCATGCAGAAAACATCCATCCATCCCATTTCCTGTAACCACATCTGACCTTTAAACGTTCCTGCTCAAACATTTACAGTGTAAACGGACCGTTTGGACCCTGTGCAGAATTTAAAAGATTTTATTCTTCAATCATCAATCAAATCTAATTCACCGCCGTGAAAGTTTGTCTCCACTGACATAAAACGACCAAATATCTTCATTTAAATGTGAAAACATTCAATCACACCTTCTTCCTTTTTTTAATATGGCGGGTTTTGATCAGTTTGATACATACAAGATTTCTTTCTTTCTTTCTAATCTGAATTAAATTGGACCCCCCTCTCACTTTAATAAGTGTAACTGTGTTGGGGATTAAGAGACCCCCCCCTCTCCGACTGAATTCAAAGTAATTATCCCTGGTCCCCTTCCAGACGCACTGGCGTAGAAGCGGCTTCCAAAAGTTGTTGTCGTTATTTCATTAAATGCAATAAATTTCCTGTGGTAGAGACAGAAGGGGAAAAAAAAAAAAAAACCCTCATTAAACTAATTAGGATTGTAAACGAAGACCCTCTGATTCCTGTGTCGACTCTCCCCTCTCTGGATCCCGGCGGAGTTTGTATCTGCCCGTTTGGATCTTTTATTTCAACGCTCTGCATTTCAACGCTTCTATCTGCGATCCATCGCCCTTTTGTGGCGGCGCCGAAATGACTTAGCGGCGCGGTGAATGAGGCCGGCAGCTGCTGGGCGGAGATTCGCCGGAGCAATAACTGTCGGAACAAAACCTAATCATTCCTTTTGGCCCTCATTTGCTTATGCAAATTCGCCATTGTGAGGAAGCGTATTAATAGTCGGGCGCGGGGCGACGAGGCGAGCTCCCGCCTTGGAGTCGGCGCCGCAGCTTTAAGACGGGGAGTACGTCGGCTCTGAAAACGGATCTTTCCGAAACCGATAATATGGATCCCCGACCTGAGGTGGAAGCTTCACAACTTTTTGCGGGTTTAGAGCATCACGGGTCGCAGAATGTTATTAGAATGGTGGTGTCGGAGGGAGAAATCCTCCGCCGCATCAGGATTGACTCCATCGATGATATAATAATGGGTTTTTGTGCTGGAAAAAAGGATCGGGTTAGGGAGTCCAGTGATAGAAGAGTGTTGTTGAGACACAGTCAACATTGTTTGTTTGTTCTTAAAGGTGCATTTTTGTGTGTTTTCTGTCTGCACACGGTTATTAGGCTGAAAAATAACTCGCCATGGGGGAAACGGGCAACAGTTGCCTTTTCAAACGATGACAGGGCAGAACCTGTTTTCAGGCTCCCAACATGATGCTCAGCACCATGGTTGATCGGGCCTTCTGTTCTCCTGCCCCTTGTCTGTGGAATGCCCTCCCTGACCATCTCAGGGCTCCACAGACGACTGAGACATTTAAAAAAAGACTTAAAACTTTCCTTTTTAGCAGAACCTATAGCTTTAATTAACATTGCTGCTTTTTGGTCATGTTTTTATATAGTTATTATTTTATTTTTTATTAATGCTTTTATCTGCTTTTACTTAGTAGCACTTTGAGATTTGATCAGATTGTAAAGTGCATTATACATTAAATGTGTTATTATGATTAATTATTATTAAATTTAAAACCTCTGTCGTGTAAATGAGCTCTTCACAATCAGAAGAAGAAAAAAGTTTTGTTTCTTCAACATCGTGTCGTTGCATTGAAGCGAAATCGAATGTATTAATATTCAATTTCGGTCTCGGCTGAAAGAGAAATAAATGTATTCAGATTTCATCCGGTCAATAAAAAATGAAAAAATGTCTCATTTGAATGAGAAACATTAAAGGTTAGAAATGTGAGCAGACATTCAGTCACAGCTTTTGATACTTTCCTTTTTTTCATTATTTTTTACATGCATAAAAACACAATTTTGTTGAAATTGGAAATATTTGAAGTGAGAAACGGAGACCAGGAGGAAAAAGCGTCTGTTTCATGCAGAAAACATCCATCCATCCCATTTTCTAGTAACCAAATCTGACCTTTAAACGTTCCTGCTCAAACATTTACAGTGTAAACGGACCGTTTGGACCCTGTGCAGAATTTAAAAGGTTTTTTCTTCAATCGTCATCATTCATGAAATTGAAAATAGTCAAATTCACCGCCGCCAACAGTTTGTCTCAACTGACATAAAATGACCAAATATCTTCATTTGAATGTGAAAATTGAAACATTTTAGTCTTCGGTTTCAATCCAGTTTGTAGAACTTGGAAATATGATAGAATAAAATATAAAACATTTAAAAAATGGACGATCATGTTTATTGTGTGGCGTACTGTGTATACCGCCAACATATACTGTGTATACCGCCAACATATACTGTGTATACCGCCAACATATACTGTGTATACCGCCAACATATACTGTGTGTACCGCCAACATATACTGTGTATACCGCCCACATATACTGTGTGTACCGCCAACATATACTGTGTATACCGCCCACATATACTGTGTGTACCGCCAACATATACTGTGTATACCGCCCACATATACTGTGTGTACCGCCAACATATACTGTGTATACCGCCCACATATACTGTGTGTACCGCCAACATATACTGTGTATACCGCCAACATATACTGTGTATACCGCCAACATATACTGTGTATACCGCCAACATATACTGTGTATACCGCCAACATATACTGTGTATACCGCCAACATATACTGTGTATACCGCCAACATATACTGTGTATACCGCCCACATATACTGTGAATACCGCCAACATATACTGTGTATACCGCCAACATATACTGTGTATACCGCCCACATATACTGTGAATACCGCCAACATATACTGTGTATACCGCCCACATATACTGTGTGTACCGCCAACATATACTGTGTATACCGCCCACATATACTGTGTATACCGCCCACATATACCGTGTATACCGCCCACATATACTGTGTATACCGCCAACATATACTGTGTATACCGCCAACATATACTGTGTATACCGCCAACATATACTGTGTGTACCGCCCACATATACTGTGTATACCGCCCACATATACTGTGTATACCGCCCACATATACCGTGTGTACCGCCCACATATACTGTGTATACCGCCAACATATACTGTGTATACCGCCAACATATACTGTGTGTACCGCCCACATATACTGTGTATACCGCCCACATATACTGTGTATACCGCCCACATATACCGTGTGTACCGCCCACATATACTGTGTATACCGCCAACATATACTGTGTATACCGCCCACATATACTGTGTATACCGCCCACATATACTGTGTATACCGCCCACATATACTGTGTATACCGCCAACATATACCGTGTATACCGCCAACATATACCGTGTGTACCGCCCACATATACTGTGTGTACCGCCCACATATACTGTGTATACCGCCAACATATACTGTGTATACCGCCCACATATACTGTGTATACCGCCAACATATACTGTGTATACACCGTCAACATATACTGTGTATACCGCCAACATATACTGTGTATACCGCCAACATATACCGTGTATACCGCCAACATATACTGTGTGTACCGCCCACATATACTGTGTATACCGCCTACATATACTGTGTATACCGCCCACATATACTGTGTATACCGCCCACATATACTGTGTGTACCGCCAACATATACTGTGTATACCGCCCACATATACTGTGTATACCGCCCACATATACTGTGTATACCGCCCACATATACTGTGTATACCGCCAACATATACTGTGTGTACCGCCCACGTATACTGTGTATACCGCCCACATATACTGTGTATACCGCCCACATATACTGTGTATACCGCCCACATATACTGTGTATACCGCCCACATATACTGTGTATACCGCCCACATATACTGTGTATACCGCCCACGTATACTTTTACCGCCGTCCACACCAGGACGTATGGCGCTGTCCTACAGCGGCGTGATCTAGTGACGATCAACGAAACTCTCCTTTAAACACTTACAGAAAAAACACGTTGAGTATCGTTAATGGAACCTTCTCCTTTCTCCTCTCTGTTCTCCTGTAAACAAGAACCCACTCCCATTATTCCCCCCGTCGGGTAAATGACTGCCTGATGACAGCGCCGTCTCTTTGATCGGTAATTAGACTCTTAAATCAACTTAAATGGTTCTCGCCGAGGAAACGTTCCAGATTAAAGAGATCTCAATTAGTCCTCATTACCTGATGCAGTCAAGACCACCGGCTGGCCTCGCTCCCCACGTATCCTGTTCCACTTCCTGTCCACTTCAGGAGTTCTGACAAGAGCCAGACGTCCTGCAAGCGGCGACCCACCGGTGTCGGACCCTCCAGCCTGAGATTCTCTCAGACGATGGGGGTAAAGGAGACGGGAGGGTGGGGGTGGGTTTTGAGGGGGGGGCTTTTGTCTAGTGTTTTTTTTATTTTATTTCAAACATCCTCTAGAGACCAGGGTGGGAGGAGGGGGGGGCGTAATAGTCTAGAAGGGGGGGGAGGAAGCGGCCCTGATGTGTTGACAGCTTTCTTGCTTTGCCGTGACAGGAGGAATTTATTCCAGTCTCTGAGGATGATCCCTGTCGCTCTTCCTCCTCGATATCTTTTTCTCATGTGAGGATTTTCATATTTGGGGGTTCCGTTGTTTTGTTTTTTGTTTGTTTTGAGTCGCTGTTGACAAGATAGAGATCGTCTCATCTTCTTTCTCGGTTATGTTCTTATTGAAATGTTCCACGTAGAGATGAACAATACACCAATCGGCCATAACATTAAGACCGGCTGCTTACCGGCCTGACATCAGGCGGTCCCTCCTTGGCCGCAAAATGACTCATGAAAAAAAAAACACCCTGATTTAAAGGTTAATTTCTTACAGTAATTAATTTCTACTGCTTCCCCAGGCCTGTCATCGCCGACACACGCTTACGCAAAGACATACGAGTCATCGGAGTTACTTTAGAGGAGAGGAGGGAGATGAAAGGAGACCTAACGATGATGATGATGATGATGAGACTGGGAAATACGTCCACTCTTACCTAAAATATGGCTTTATTGGGACCGACGTCTCTCTAGCGTCTCGTCTAGTAATCATCATCATCATCACATCATATCCTGCTCAGCTGTTTGGTTGAGCTCATTTATGTCATTGTTTCTTATTGATAAAACAAAGTTAACTGATAGTAACTGATAGTAACTGATAGTAACTGATTGTAACTGATTGTAACTGATTGTAACTGGCTTACCACAAAAGTCTACTAAAGCTCAAACAGTTTTCTAAAAACACGCTTTACCAAAATGTTCAGCTCATCAATAAATACTAATTTTCATCATGACTTCTTTTATAGTGTTTAAAAATATGCTTGACTCATAAATACCCTATCAAAGAAATAAAATATGCAGAGAAATCATGTTTCCATATACTTTTTCTTTCTTGGTGAGGGCAAATTAAAGGGTTAATACATCCCACCCCGGACAGGTGCCTTGGTAACGAGATAATCAATGTTATCCTGACCTCCCCTGTCAGTGGTTATAATCTTATGGCTGATTGTTTATATGAACACAGCTTCATTTTCGCTTCTCATCTGCCTGATTGTAATATGGAGGAGCGGCGCTGGAGCGGACCGGACCAGACTCGTGCGAGACCCATCGATCCACGCCGGCAGATAGCAAACACAACCGCTGATGCCCCGCCCCCCGTTCCCCGAGGCCCGTTAGTACAAATAATGACTAATCAATATTCACTGGAGTCCCTGCGAACGTCCTTTTAACACTTGATTTATGTCAGAGTGACGCGGCGGCGCTCTCTCCCTCTTTCTCTCTCTCTCTCTCTCTCTCTGTCTCTCTGTCTCTCTGTCTCTCTCTCTCTCTCTCGCTCTCTCTCTGTCTCGCTCTCTCTCTGTCTCGCTCTCTCTCTGTCTCTCTCTCTCTCTCGTTCTTTCACTCACTTCTGCTGCTTACCAGCCGATCAATGGAATCAATCCCGGCTCTCTTCATCACGCCCGCCTAAAGAAGTTTTACTCATTCTTCGCTTTCATTTTAAACGGCGTGAGAGCAGCGTGACCCCCCCTCTCTCTCTCTCTCTCTCTCTCTCTCTCTCCCCCCTCAGTGATGCTGGGGTGAGATTATGTAAAGTTTCTAACCACAGCCAGTTGTGTTCGGAATGCCTAATGCAGATTTTTGCATCGATTGCCGATTTTCCGCCGCCCGTTTCCCATCGCTCGCCGTTGGCGGACATGCAGTGACAGGAGATCGCTGCGTCAACATGGGATTTTTGTCAAGGCTGTCACTTTAATCACGGGATGTTTGAGGTTTTTAGTTGCTTATGCTTTCTGTAAGGATGGCGTTTTATCGACGGAGGCGGAGCTTAATCAGGCAGGCGTCGCCTGGAGACAAAGCAGGTTTTCAGCGCGTGACCTCATGACCTAACATTTGTTGTCACTGATTGACACGTCCGTTGTTCAAAGGTAGATGTTTAGAATAAAATGTCAGAAAGTTGTGGAAAGACGTCCATTTCAGAAAAATCCAGAAAAAAACTTTATGTCGCGTGACTTTTCTCGCGATAAGTCGCTCGCGTGAATGTCATCTGGGATCAGTGGCGTGCTCGTGTGTGTCATCGTTGGGCGTGGGGAAACAAATTGTGTCGTTCTCGATGTTCAAGTATTAAAACGACAAATTGTCTCGTTTAAGAATCCAAAACGTTTTTTATTATTGATGAATAGTTTTTCAATAATATAAAAAAAAAAAAGCCTCTCGGCTGCGTCTTCGTCCCTCGGTGAGGCGCTGAGAGGAAGAACACGTGTGTCGGCCGCCGTATTACCCCTCCTCATACTCATGGACACGTGGGGATGGGGGGGGGGAGAATGTGGGGGGAACTCGATCCGTCCCTCTCTGAATGCACAGAGGTTTTTGCGAGCGCGGCCCCCGACCCCCCCCCCCCCCCCCCCCCGTAGATCTGATTTCCGTAGCCGTATTCAGGAAGCGGTGATGACAGCCACTCGCCCAGAAACCATCTCTCTCCCTCACAATTGGCTTTTTCATCGCTTGTTGACTCGACAGTTTGAGGAAATCAGGTTTCCAGATTCCTCCACGAACGCCGTTAAGCTAACGGGGTCGTTTTTCTTCGCCTTTGGAAATAATCTGTTTTACATTTATTATTCTAAACTGCGTGTAGTTTGTAACTTTTTCTGGTCGTGTCTCCAAAAGAAATCCACAAATGAACTTTGATTTTCTATCATTAAAGTTATAGATATGTCTTTCTTTCCACCGGGTCAGTTCCAGCGTCGGTTCGAAGGCCGATGATCGGGTTTCCATTCATCCGTAGTTTAGCAAAAAAAATTTGAAGCTTGGGGTTTTGCGCACGAACACGAAGAACGTAGAAGAAACAATCCTACGTTTGCGTGATGTGACGTAACCGCTGGACTTTCTGCTCCGTACATCAATGCCTCCGATTTCCGTTTTTATTTACGGAGAACATTTCACAACCTCTTCTAAAGACGCCATTTCTGTTTTTGTCGAAGCTTAATTCTCTTTTCTGCAACCTTTTGGTTGATTAGTAAATTGTAATGTGATGACGTGGCTCGAGTGCCTTTGCTCTTAAAGGTCTGTTACAGAATGACCTGACTGTAATGTCTCTGTGATGCAATGACAGGGCTCTAGTGCCTCAGTGACATCATAAATCGGCACTAGTGTCTTTGTGAGTTAATTATGGGATTCTATTCTCCTTGTAACGTAATGGTATGGCTCTAGTGTTAATGTGGCACAATGTTGATGCGGTAGTGCCTCTTTGATGTAGGAATGAGGCTGTAGTGTCCAAGTGATGAAGGAATGAGGCTTTAGTTTCCTTGTGATGAAGGAATGAGGCTTTAGTGTCTCTGTGACGTAAGAATGAGGCTTTAGTGTGTCTGTGACGTAAGAATGAGGCTCTAGTGTCTCTGTGATGTAGGAAGAAGGCTCTAGTGTCGATGTGATGTAAGAACGAGGCTCTAGTGTTTCTGTTATGTAAAAATGAGGCTCTAGTGTCTCTGATGTAAGAATGAGCCTCTAGTGCCTTTGTGATGTATGAAGGAGGCTCTAGTGTCTCTGTGATGTAGGAAGAAGGCTCTAGTGTTTCTGTGATGTAAGAATGAGGCTCTAGTGTCTCTAATGTAAGAATGAGCCTCCAGTGTCTCTGTGATGTAGGAAGAAGGCTCTAGTGTCGATGTGATGTAAGAATGAGGCTCTAGTGTCTCTGTGATGTAGGAAGAAGGCTCTAGTGTCGATGTGACGTAAGAACGAGGCTCTAGTGCCTCTGTGACGTAAGAAAGAGGCTCTAGTGTCGATGTGATGTAAGAACGAGGCTCCAGTGCCTCTGTTACGTTCCAGAATGTCTGATGAAATCTACGGAGGCAGATACATCTCCTCCTACTCACTCGTCCTACTACATCTCTCCTCCTTACAGACCATATTAGCTTCCAGGTGACTTTAAATCCTCAATCCAAACAGGCTCCGGCATTTTTAGCAGGTATTTTTCCTGTATTAACATTTAACGGCAGATTGAATTACATCCAGATTTTGGGACTTAATCCCCGTGAACGTTCCATCACTCACACTAATCCACCGAGGAGAAGTTCTATTATCCCCGTCATGATCCTGGCATTATTATTTTAAGAGTGTGTGTGTGTGTGTGTGTGTGTGTGTTGAAGTCTTTAATCTTTAAATAAAGAACACAAACGTTGGAGTGAACTAACCCCTTGTTTCCTGTCCAATGTTTTTTGTGGACCTTCACGCCGCGCGGACCTTGAAATCGCAGCGATCGCACGCTCACAGAGGAAGGTATGACGGCGCCGTGTCTCCGTGTTGGTAGCTAGCGTGTTTTGTAGCGAGCTACAAGCGGTCCTTCCCCTTCCCGGCATCCTGATCCGGATCGTACGGGATATTTGGCAAATCAATCCCGGAGGTTTATTCCGAGGAGGAAGACGAATTGGGCGAAGTCGACTCCTACGTTCGTCACACCTTGCACTGATTGCCCTGCATTTATTGCTCCACCCGACTGAATCCTCAACAAACAAAACCTCCGATTTGCATAAAAATCTCTTATTTGATCCGGGGTCAGTGATGCATTCTGGGACCACAGGACCATAACCCGTATTTGTCTCCGTTTCCCCTTCGTCCCAGTGAGGTAGTTCCTACAGTAGAGCAGAAAATGTCGCTTAAAGCTTCTTGTTTTTTCTTCTCTCGGGTAATTCCAACCGCGCCCCCCCACACATGGAGGCGGGGCACTAACTGTCTGAAGGTTCTGGAGCGGAGCTGCTCACCTTCCAAAATGTAGCCGTAAGGTTCGGGTTAATTGAGCCCAGAGGGGAAACTTTTCCTCTCAGAAATGGATTTATTAGTGAAAAACACTCGGCAGTAAAAACGTGAATTGATCGTAAAATTTCAAAATCACACGGTTTCTAAATAAAGCATCTAAAGTCCAATATAAATATCCAAAAGTAAGTAAACGTGGCGTAACGTGCAAAACTCATGTGCAATATTAATGTCTCAAAATTCAAAAGGAATGTGTAAAAGATAGACACAAAATACACAATGTGAATATTTTACAGTGTTTAACTAGACCCGACGCCGAAATGATGTCATTTCATTATAAAATATGTACTTATAACATGATTAAATGATGACTATATGAAAGAATTGTGCTACAAGGGGTTCATACAAATCTAAATAATACATTTATAATACATGAATAAAAGTTACAGCATCCATCTGTATTTTCAGACTTATTATATGTGTGGAATTTATTTTAGACAATATATAAAATATGATATTCTGAGTAATTGTATTTGTTAGAATGGTCATCTTGTATGGAACACATCTCAAACTATACATTTTAACCAAATATAAAGAATTTTGAGTAGTTGCACAATTTGCATTTTGAACCTCGATAAATTAAAAAAATATATTTTATAATATATAAATACTATTGTTACATTATTATAATAATAATATATATTATTATATAATATTAGTATTTGGCAAACTGTATTGTTTAGCTTCAACAAACGAATCTCTTTAATTCTAATTTATAACCAACTTAATTGATCAACTAATATAACTTAATCTTATATAACTAGAATTTCCCTCTGGGATTAATAAAGCGTTAGCTCAACGTATACATGAATGATATTATCCAATAATAATCTTAGTTTTTCTCTGGAATTTGGGGTCGCAGAGGGTTTTATTATTCATATTATTGCTACTGCTAACATATTAATACTACAAAAAAGAACTAAGCCTACGCTGTCATCCTTGATAGAAAGGATATTTAACCGTGAAGTCCCCCAAAAGAGTATTTTTCATCAAAAAAAAAAACTCCCTGGTGTCTAAAATATGAACTACTAGAGTACAATATGATTTATGCAAGATTGGTCTCCTTGAATCGTTTCATATGCAACAAATTTGCACTAAATCATCGAAATTTATGTCCGAAAAACAGTGTTTTTCATTACAAAATAAATAAATAAAAATGTAAAAGTTCCCCCTAGTGTCTAAAATATGAACTACTGGAGTATAATATGATTTATGCAAGTTTGGTCTCTTTTAATCGTTTCGAATGCAACAAAATTTGCACTAAATCATCGGAAGTTATGTCCGAAAAAAGTGTTTTTCGTTAAAAAAAAAAAAGTTCCCCCTAATGTCTAAAATATGAACTATTACACTAAAATACGATATATAAGACGGATCTCCTCGGGTCGATTCATGTTCATGTCCTGAGATGAGCGGATCCTTCGTGGCTCCTGTGTCTCGTCAGGCCTCACGAAATACGGCGCTGCCACGGTGAGGTCACCGGCGCGCTCACACACATCGGCCCAGCACTTCAAACAGCTGGGACACACAACTAATGGCCAGAGAGCCTCTTAAAGTGGCACACTTAAGGCCCCCCCCATAACCCCCCCCCCCATACCCATAATGCCTTATTTATTGCCCACTGCCTCGCCATAAAACCAGCCTGTGTCAGCAGCTGGCTGCAAGGCCTCCAGGGATTAATTCACTTCATTCCAGGACGTAGCCAGCACCATCGTCTGGCTTCCTGCTCGTTCGGCTCCATGGCGCCCGGGAACTTTCGGTTTAGACTGAACCCACTATAAGAAGACAAAGTTTAATAGCGGCTGTAATCACGCTGCCTCCTCAATCTCATCCTCCTCCTCCTCCTCCACCTCCTCCACCTCAACATCCTCCGGGCTTTCTGATGTGTTTGAAGTCACTCCTGAAGACCCCTCACCCCGACCCTTCCTCTTCCTCCTGTGCTTTCAGTCGGTCTTATCTCCTCTCATCCTCACCGTCTGCTCTCATCTGTGAGGATTTCCCTCGCGTCATCCTGTCACGTTCTCCCGTCACCTCCCTCCAGCTCCCACCTTAAAGGAAAAAGATCCGAGTGAATATTCAGACACCTTCATCTTCTCGCGTTCGATCCCGTGAGGCGATGACCGCCGTCTGCATGACGAAAGCTCGACCCGATCAAACAGGTCCATCTCGGGTGATCCGGTCAAACATGGATGGAAAAGTCCCGCAAATCCAATCAAAGCAGGAAGCCTCTGATCCAGATGTTCACCTTTAAATGCAAACTTGTATTTCAACCCCCCCCCCCCCTGAGGAACATATGAAGTTTCAGGAAGCTAACGTTAGCTGAGCAGCTAAAGCCGATGACCAGCTAACGTATAAAATACGACGGACTGAACGTTTTATTCTCATTTTGACGGAGGCTACATTCATTTCAACAGGTCAGAATACAAACACAATTCCTCTTTAGTACTTCAGAGTAAGGATACAAAACCCATTATGATTTTAAAACTATAAAGAGAGGAAGAAACACCAATCGGCCGCTCAGACGTTATAAATAATTAAACTTGATGTAAGGAGGCTCAAAAACCTAAAAAAAAATAATTGAAAAATCAACCTGAAAGATTCTGACGATTTTTTCATTTTTTTATCCTTTTCGTTCCAAAAACGCGGGATCGTGGCGGTTTTAGCTGCTGAACCTCGATTACCTCGTTAACCTCGTTAACCTCGTTAACCTCGCCCAGAATGAATGGAAGAGGTCTTGAATACATTCATGTAGACGCCAAGGATGGATAAAAAAAAAACTGTAAATATTCCAGCATGTGTTTCGGAGTCTTTTTCTGTTTTCTGTCGTCCCCCCCACCCCCGCCCCCGCCCCCGCCCCCGCCCTCCGTCTCCACCATCAAACCCTCCTTCACCGTCGCCTCCTTTATCTGCCACCCTCAACCTCATCCCACCCCCCACCCACCGCCTCCTTCAAACGGGGTTCCCATCTCACAAATCCTGACAGAATTTTCCAGACAGCCCCCCCCCCCCCGACGGGAATTGAACCGCGGAGATCCGCGTGACGGCTATCTGCCAGAACCTGCGTGACACCCTTTGAGTTTTCCATGGGTGCCCTTTGATTGCATGCCTTTCATGTGTGTGTGTGTGTGTGTGTGTGTGTGTGTGTGTGTTTCTCCCGCTTGCATCAGGTAGAGCAGCAGAACCTCAGAGGCGGGTTTTAATCAATTAGCTGAAATTGGAGATGTTTCACGTTGCCTCAGTTTTTCATATTTTTTCATTTTTATTTATTTTTGTTTTTTTTCCAGCAGCCCTTCAATCCTTTACTCTTTATTCACAGTTTTTAAATTCCAGTTACAGTCCAGAAGCTTCAATTAGCCGCTCCAGTCGGGCTCTGGTTCCGGTTGCTTAGATATGATAATAAAGAAACGGTTCGCGTTAGAATCTAAAGTTTATTTTATTCAATAGTTTCAGGGTTTGTTTGTTTTTTTTGTTTTTACACTCAATTAAATCCAAACCGTTTTAGAAAATCAGAAAAACTCTTCAATTTCCTTCTTCGGCAGGATGTGACATCACATCCTGTTTACTCGCACGCGCTTGTACCTTACAAGACTGAAATGTATTTTTACTGCACAATGTGTTTAAAGCACCAAATTAAAACTTCTCAAACGTTCATGTTTTACATTTTAGTTTATCGATTAATATTCCTGCAGTAAGTGTTTAAGAAATAGCCAGTGGTGGAAAGTAATCGAGTACTTTGACGCAAGTGTGCTGTACTTAAATACAAATTTGAGGTATTTACCTGTTATTAAATGTAATGCTTTAAATGTAAGGTTTACCTCTGTAGAGGTCAAAGGTTGACGTAATCGGATTACTTTATGCTGTGTAGCGGTTTAATCAATAATATCCTCGTGAGTTTTTATATTGTTTTTTTATAGCGTCGCTGCCTCGTCCGTCTAAGAGACTCTTATACTTTTTTTATCGGATTGTAGATGTTTTTTTCAATAATTCAGTTTTTTTTTAAAAACGTATAAATTTGTAATCTGAAAAGTAACTAGTAACTACAACCGGTATTTTCTCCTGAGATACGGTGGCTGTAGAAGAATGAAGTAGCATTAGATGAATAGTACTCCAAGAAAGTACCTCAGTTTTGTACTTAATCGCTGTACTTGAGTAAATGTACTTGAGTAAATGTACTTAGTTACATGTACTTAGTTACTAACAACCGCCGGTGTCTCCTGCTGGGGTCCTGACCCCCGCAGACCTCCAGTCAGTCTGGGTGCAGTCGGGCGTCCATCGGGGGGGACCGGGCTCCTTAGTTAGGAGATGTTTTGACAGGAGTCGGGGGTCTTTGCTGGCAGGAAGCAGACAGTAGCGAGGCGGCGGGGGAAAGGGGGGGAAGGGGGGGATTTACTGTATCACCTGTCCTCCGGAGAAAGCGCCGCGGCCTTTCATTCCTCCGACAGGCAGTTTAAATATTCCTGGTCTAAGATCAGCTCATAAATAAGGATTTTTATGGCCTCTGACTTTGAGTCGGTGAGAGCGCTTCGATGATGTCATCGATTACCGGAGCGCCGCTCTGCATAATCGTCACCTCCCCTTCACTCCCTCCAACAGATCAATCAGGTGATCGTTGTGGTTTTATTTTCTTTCTTTTTCTTATAGGTGTCATAAACGGTAGAAAAGGAGAGAAACGAGTTTCACGTTTGAGGAGGTGGGATCCATGAAATGTTGGGAAAAAAAAGACGGACGTAATGGCGGATTCTGAGTACTCCCCTGAACGTTACATCTCAACTCTGTTTACTGGAGGCTGCAGAGATTTATGCCCACTCAGGGAACCTTAGGGAACGTTAGGGAACGCGCGTCCTTCACTCTGGACCGGAGGATAAGATCGTCTCTCTCTCTATCTCAACCTTTTTATTTTTATTTTTTTTGAAAAAATGTTCAATATGAAACATCAAGTCTATCAGCCACAACATTATAACCACCTGCCTTATAATGTGCAGGTCCACCATTTCATTATGAAACATCAGTTATACTTATGACCCAGAATATTTTAACCACTTCTGGATGGAGGAAACAGCCGGCCTAAGTTATACGACTATATTACTATATTTATTTCTTACTTATTTTGGAGTGATGCATTTTGCTCATAATTATTTTTCTGTATGTCCAGGGGAATAATTCAGCCTCAACAAAACAACATTAAAGCCAGCAGCAAAAACCTCCTCGCTGACTCTGAATCCAAAGACTCGTACAAGACAGATAAGGGCAAACAACAAGCATTTCTACCCCAAATCCCTCTGAGGTTCTGGTTTTGGGCCTGTGGGTGTTTCTTGGTGGGCCTCCTTAGAACTGCTAGAGAAGCAGGAGAGGCTTTATAGCGTTTTGAGCAGCAGCTGGTTTCTGTGGGATCGACGTATCGAGGACAGGGAGGAGGGAACCCAGGATTTCCTTTATGGAGGTCCGACAGATGTAAAGTTTAACGGCTGTAAAGAGAGAGAGAGAGAGAGAGAGAGAGAGAGAGAGGTTCTGCCTCTTAACCCACGACTAAGACTTTATGTAATACGATTAATTTGCGAACGCAAAGTTGAACCGTTGAGAGAAAAAAAAAAAAAAAAGAATCACGTCTCTGTAGCTTCTGGCTAAATTTAACTGCAACGCGTTGGAGCTGTCACACATTAGCTCCGCCTATCTTGTGACTCCTCTCGGGTCAACCCTCGGTTTGAATAGTTCCTGTTCCGCCCCGCGGGGGAGGAGTGGATGTTATCCATGTGAGACGATAGTCATCCAGAAACGCTGACACGACCTGTGATCGTTGCTCGGGTCGTTTTCCGGTTAATCTGCATATTTACTAAACTGTGATAAAAAAAAAAAAAACGTTTTTCCAGGAGTCACCTTTCAAACTAAATCAAATTACCTGCCCTCAATCCATCCATCCATCCATCCATCCATCCATCCATCCATCCATCCCATTGAAGCAAAAATCTGATCAATATGCTTAAAAGACTGGCATTAAAGATTAAAAGAAGCAAACAAACAAAAACAGAAATATTCTGATGATGAAACTGGACCTTACGGAAGTGACCCCTTTAAAACTATAATCATAATTGTCGTATCCTTGAAGCACGCTACGTCACGTCAGCTGTTCCTGGCGTGATGCTGCCGCAGTGACCAGCAGAACGGAATGGGCCTCCCATCAGAACAACCGCAAAGTCCTTGGGTGCCTGCAAGAGTCCACAAAGAAATAAGAATACCAACTGTTTTACTAAAGACAGGAATATTAATGGCTGAGGCCGGGACTATAATGAAGCGGATAAATCTTAGCTTGTGTTATTTATCCACAAACAATGTTCTGTTTCTCCAAATGAACAACATAAACTTTATATTTTGTTTGTTGACTTCTTCTCCGGAGCCCCTTTATCCTGATAAAAATCCTCAATTTAATGGTTTCTTCCATGGAACATGTTGAAAAAGTAGAAAAACATTCTAAATTGGGCCATTTAGGAAGAATAGAAGAAACACAGAATAGTGAAAACGTTGCGGCATTAAAGTACGCGGAAATAGAAAATGAATCTGCTCGATCGTTTCTGTGATTTAATCAAAAGTATAAGGCGTAAAATACATATATATATATATCAATATGAGTTTAGGAAACAAAGGCTAGACAGATGCTTCAGTGAAGAGGTTGGTTTTCAGATTTGAAAGTGCTGAGCATGCAAGAATTCCGCGATTTCTGTAAGAAGATAAAAAAAAAAATTTAAAATTAGCTTCCCCACTTCCTTTTCCAGGCGTTGCTAAATCCCCCCGTGAACCGGCAGTAGTGTTCCCAAAGACAAATAATGAACAAGTGAATTAGCGATGTCGCTTGGGCTTAGTCTATTAAGGGCTTAACTTATAAGTAGGAGCTTGAAATCGTTGCTAAACGTCGCAGGATGCTAGCATGGAAGATCAAACGGTGAAATTTGCTGACATCAGCGTTGCACTGATGAATACAGAGCTAAGCACCGTGGGACAAACACAGGTCTTTTATTCCAAAAGGGTACGGCTGGATCCTCTCCGACACAGAAGGCTCTGTCGGACTGAAAGTCCAGTGTTGTCTCATGGTCTCATAAATCCATGTTTATTATATTTATTAGCTCTTTGTGACCAATCAGCCTTCATATCCATTCATACGTGACCCAAACAGTGGATTCCGGGACAGCGCTTGGCCCCTACCTCCTCCAATGGAACCTTCTGTTTTTGATCTCTAACGGTAAAGAAAATCCGTCGCTTTGATCTGGTGGCATTTTTTCGAGTCGGAGGGCGCCGCTTAGCCCTTAAAATAAGATGCCGTCGACTCAATCCGAGCCTTTTTCCCGTGCTGTCGCCCGTATTTGTGGAGGCGTAACAGCGAACAGACAGAAATGGGTTTCGCTCTGCTTCTTTGTGTTCCTGCACAGAATCTGAAAATTTGTTGTGGCGGCCGGGAAAACGTGGCCTCGTCTCCAAAAAGACGTTGAATATTTCATGAAGTCTGCGCGCAGAGTCCCGGTATTTTAATGAATGCTCGCTGAACCAGCGCCGCTCTTCGTCTCCCCCCCCCCCCGGGAGGGGTTCTGTGCAGGAATACAAATGTTTTTACTCTGTTTCCAGCGACTGTACACAAGATGACTGAAACGCTTCAGATGTAGGGCTTCGACACGAGACGCGGTATATTCATATATTTCATCTCTGTCGTCACGGAAACACAGTAGACGCCGCCTCTTCTTCTTTTTAAAGACACGGCATCAATACGGAATGAGAGCTGGGGGGATTCGGAGGCCAAGGCAACACCATCAGATCAAACCAAATTGCTCCAAGGTCCAGTTCAGGCTCTTTTGGTAGTGGACCGTCAGACCGGTCCGAAGCTAGGGCGCCCCACATATGTCCAGTTAGGATATGATGTTCTTATACCTTCCTACCAGAATCATGAGGAACCTCCCAGGCGCCACAGTAGATCCTCTGTGGGGTCAGACGACACGGGAACAGCCAACAAGACCTGCAGTTCTTCAGACGTTCTGACCCAGCCTTCACAATGTGGCCCATTGTCCGGGTCGCTCACATCCTTGTGATTGCCCGGAGAAAATTGTCAATTTGGATGAGATCAACTCAACGGTACTGTTTCCATTAAGCAGTGAAAGTGATATTTTTGTTTTATCAAGTTACATAGTTCTTTTAAGTAATTCCTCACGTGTTTTAATGTGTCAAGAAAACACGTTTTTATTCAAAGCACTTTATCAATGGCCATGGTTCATTCCTCCTCCTCCTCCTCCTCCTCCTCCTCCTCACACAGCTTTTGGAGGGCTAATTCGGAGCCAGATCTTGACTTAGCACCAGTTCTTTGCTGGTCTAGAACCAAGAACTGATTAGGTCAGGGGCTGGGGGGCAGAACATAACGGTTTGGTTCTGACTTGGCCCCTTTCCGATTGAAAAGCAAACAGGTTCTTAGGAGGTTCAAGAAAAGAACCAGCTAAGCACTGGCACCAGCGTTGGAACTAGCACCAGGTTATTTTTGGTGGAAAAGGTGGTAAGTGGCCTCTTCATTCTTGGCCCCTTACTCTTTGGCATAAACATGCTGCCACTAGGTCGTATCATCGACCGCTTCAGTCACATTGTTCTTTAGAAGTAATGATTCTACCAAAAACTTGAACAGACATTAAAGCGCAGGAATAAAAGTAGTGAGTATAAAAGTATAAAAGTAGTTTTGTCTCGGGAAATAATCATCATTTTGCCGAATTCCAGCCTCTTCCTCTCTCTGCTCTGAGACATGCATTGCCATGGCAATCATACATCAGGCGCTCACGCTCTCTTTCTTTTCTGAAAATTGCCTTCTGTCACAAGAAGCCTCCAGTCTCATTTTCCTCCGCCGCGGCGCCGAAACAGAGAGAAAACAGCCCCCCCCGCCTCCTGACGATAATGGATCCTAATTTGACTTACATTATGATTCATCAGATGCTGCCGACGCTTCGGTCGGCCGGCATCGTACAGCTCTCTGAGAAAAGGGAACCATTACAAGTGAGTCGTCCATTCATCACCCCGCCGCCGCCGCCGCCGCCATGACAAAGAGACGGAGCGAGCGCCGTACCAGCCGGACCGCGGTGCCCTCCCCAGAAATTAGTCCGCTCCAATTTGATTTCCTTTTTCATTCCGGGCGTCGTTCTTATATTCCCCGCGGAACCCTTCGCTCACCGGGCCGGCCGGTTCCGGCGTTATCGGCCTGCCTTTGGGGATATGCATCATTCAAACCCTTACCTCTCGCACCCAAAACGGCGATTGGAATTCTAATTAAGCCTCGCTCTACTTATTCCGTTCGGCAGCAGGGCCAAACGACCGTTATCTCACCATTCCCTTTCTCTCGCTCGTCCCTCATTTCCTTTTTTCTTTTCCTTTTATAGCGTTCTGGCGTCATCGAGGAGTCGGATCCTTTCTCTAGCCGCTCTGAAGAATGCGGCACTCAGACGGTACGCTCGCTAATGCACGGATCATTATGGCGGCGAGCTAATGTAGGACGCATTGTCGTTCAGTCTTTCATACCAAACAGAATCTCTCGGCTCCGTGGATTTCACACCTCCAAAACCCATCAAAGACATTATTAGCGACTCTTTTTGGTCTCTGCTCTCCCGATCCGGAAAGGCCCGGTTCGGTTCACTCTGCACCGCCGGCATTATTGTTCGGCCCATTATTGTCCAGTGTTTAAATATTTGTCCTCTGGCCCTGCGAAGACACTGAGACCGCAATTACGTCTAAGTTTTAAGCTAAGCTAAAAGACCATACTTGTGCATGAATAACGCCAATAGCCCAAATGTCGCATTATCAAGAAAGATATTTCCATGATGCTGTGACACGACGCCGATAATCAATGATACTCTCTATATTATTAGACGTCGGGACATCAGCAGAACACTGATGAGGAAATGGAGGACCAGCTGATCGTAGCTGGAGGTGGACAACCTCGTCCCTAGCAACCGCTAGCCACCCACATTAGTGAGGCTTGTACATATGTGAGGTTAAGTACCTGACCCCCCCACCATCCGGTTAGAACTCAGAGAGCTTTGTGTTAAACTCTGCGCTCCAAGCTAGCTTTAGCCGCCCCTCCAACTTCTATGCGTCTTATTTAGTTTGGTGTCCCAAAGTTTTCGGTGGTTGTTTCCCCGGAGCTTATTTTGACCTTTCAGGTGTTACGAATTGCGACCTTTTTTTTTTTATTTCTATTTTGACGATGAAAGATTTCCAAGCTGGTGAGATGTCTGTAGCCATGCTACGTGGATTAGTGTGTAACCATCACAGAATCGGACATACCGAGACTTATCGGCTGGTCACCGATCATATCGAAAATAAGCCGCCCGGTGGCGATCAATTGACCGGCTGATGGATCGGTAGGTGAACGTTATTACGCGGCCAGACTTCGTCACGCTCGGCCAATCCTGTAGCTTTCACGACATCATTTCCTACGTCTTGAAAAAAAAAAACTACTTCTTTTCCTCTACTGCCAAAAACAAAAAGTCAAAGTGAAAAATCTGCGATGCTCTGCCGACGTGACGAGAGCCAGAGGACTGGTGAAAAAGTATTCTGGTCCAAACGGATGAGGAATATGAAAAAGTCAGACCTCATCATCAACGTTTAGTTCCGCTGAGACCTTATGAAAATGTTGGGGGGGGTAGGGAAAGGGAGAGTTGGACTCTTTAATACCTCCTTAATCCACTCCTGATAAGACGGCGCTCCCGCCCTGCTCCCTCCAAAATCCTCTCTTCTCCCCCCTTCATCTCGCTTTGCCTACTTAAACTCCCGTCAGTAATTTCACAACCTGTAGAAAAGCGGGTCCAAACTAGTTCCTCGCTTTCTCCGCAGAACTGTTAAAGCGCCACTCTACAAGTTATTGGGCTGGAAGAGTCCACTTTGGGACCGTGTTGACACGGAAAGGAATAATTAGCGCCGCGCACTGCTGGCTGTGGTAAAGCCATTAAATGAGAGGACTCTTAATCCAAACCTTGTTGCCTGGTTACAGGTTCCCCAGGTGACTGGATGTGCTGAATCACAGCGATCGGCCATGAATCACAAAGACTGGCGCCCACGGAGCGATACTTATGATTGGTAGGATCATAACGGCATCGCGAGGCTCAGATATATTCCAGTAAGTGGCTGAATTTGTCAGGCCGGGGTCTGCTGGCTGACTGATCGGATAGGCCGGCGTGATCGATGCCGGACCCTCCGCTAAGTGTGCGAAGAGGGGAGAATAATGAGGCGCGCCGCGATACAGATGAAGAGTTGGTGTTTATCTGTGTGTGAGGGGAATAGATTGAAGGGCGGAGACGACACCGAGATTAGAGAACAGCCGAACAGGTGAAAAATCCAAACGCGCCTGTTTTACACATCCGTGAGTTTTTGCCCCCACCCTCCCATCACGTCCTCGCTGTTCTTCCTCCTCCCACACTGAGGATGATCATCGTCTGTCATTGATGGATGGGTTTAGACAGATCCGTCACCTTTACATCAGAACTGAGAGCCGTGTTCACACAGATGGGACAAGATGTCCGTTCACCTGTTTTTGCATTACAATGGACCCGTTTCAGATGTAGATGGTTAAATCTCTAAAATGCCTTTGTTTGTTTACCCTGAAGCAAACATCACTGCTCTAGTGTGTTATTTTGTGTCCATCGGCGAAAGAAGCATGATGTAAAACAGCTGTGGTGGCATCTAGTCTTACGTAAGCGTTTATCTCGCCATTCCACCTTTAAAATCTCTGAACACTTTGTTTCACATAGAAATGTTCGATTTACGGCTTAAAAGTGTCAAAAACTCAATAAATTGTCAAATAAAGTCTCAACAGGCGTCCTTAAGGATTAAAGACGGCAGCAGTTTCCACTAGTCCATCTTGTAGAACCTAAAATAACACTAAAATAAGCCTTTTTATTCTTTTAACAGCACTGGTGGCCCTTTTATCTGCCGATTAGAAATCTAGTGGATTTGTGCGGGAACTAAAATTGTCATATAATCCATTAAAACTATAATTGAATGGCTGTTAAAACATCCTCCAGACACCTTTTCCAGCTCCAGTCAATCCTGAGGCGAGAGAATTTCTCCATCTCTGCAACTTTTCCCTTCAACTTGTAAGTTGATTTAGTCTCATTGCGAATCTTAAGCCTAAATTAGGGATAAAGCTAGATGGTTATGGTTGGGTTTCCTTAAGCTGCCCTTCATATAGAGGCCGCATCCAGCCATTCCACTTCACCTCTACACTTTTGTCCATTCCACATCTGTTACTACCTCCTCTGCCGTCTCAGAGGCGGAACAACTGGGACCCCATTACGCCTCTACTTGCATTTATGCAGAATAGAGGGGTGGAATAAAGATGCACCAGGCCTGAAAAGGAGTTTGAAAACGACTATCGTTGACTTCTAAAGAACCGTTGGATGGAAAATCTCCCCTGTCAAAGTCAGAACCACTTCTGCTTTGCCCAAATGAAGTAATTCTACTCTATTCTAGCTCTTTAGTTATTGTCAACACAGCAGAAAGTCATTAATCAGATCAATGAGATATTTTTATTTATCAAAAACCTTAAAAACCCTTCCTTTGGGCCCCAGTTAGGGGGTCGCTGCAATGGAAATGATTTCACGCTGGATTCCTGATACGAACCCCCCCACATTAATACGTCTTGGGATCGAGGGCCGCACTGGATTGCAGCCCCGACACGATACCTGATACTTTACACCGCATACTTGGGCCACAAAATGTTTTTGTTTCAGCGAAGAGGGTATTAAGTGGGTTCTTGTTGGGCGGTTAACCAGCGACAGCGGAGTAGATCCCACAGATGGAGCCGGCTTTGACTTAACATTGTTTGCTCAGGGTAATTCGGTTTCAGATTGCGCGCATCAGAGAGAGGCATGACGGATTCTTGATCCGGCACGCACTCGTATCGACACCCGTGAGATTAAATCAAACTCGTTCTGATCCCGAGGTTCAGTCTCAGACTGCGTTACGGGCAAACTATTGAAAGCGCGGGGTGGAGAAATGCGATCGGAGCGCCTGCTAAACCACATTTGGAATTCCTCGGCAGATATTACGTCGACCCCCGCCGCACAAACCGAGTAATGGAACGAAGATTGCCCACGTAGGACTAGCGCGCTCTCCACCTTCATTGAAACTAGGGCGGGATTAGAAATATCAGGAATGCGGTCCAATTTATTTGCTTGTAAGTAAGCACCCCCCGCGTCGATGCGCTTATCTGTGCAAGCATGAAATTGGCCCATGAATTAAAAGGAGGCGTATCAGAGCGCGCCGCACCGGTATTGCCTCCGTGGCTTGAACTTGTCGGATGCATTATTTTATCATCGAACATCGTATTATACCATCTCTGACCGGCGCCGCTCCTGGAAAAATAGAGGTTCCCTGGAAAACTGGAAAGCAATTAAATCCAATCCGTTCCGGCCACGGATTCCAGAGTTTACTGTCTGCTCTGCACAAGTGTTGACGACCTGTGGGATCGCTGGGGCCCCGAACGAATGCTACTGTACGTATTTTTGCAGGACGGCGTCTGTCCAAGGTTTCCTGCAAAAGAATGGGACAGTTGTTCGTGTGGCCTGCAATCAGAGAAAAACAGGAAGAAGAAAAAGATCCAAAACATCGCGTAATCACTCTGAGATAGAATCGGTGCCGGTTGTTACCGGGGTTAATGCTGTTCAGCATCAAGCTCTAGCTAGCTAGAATGCTACAGACCTCCATGTGATCTAGCATCAACTCCACCAGAGTCGGACTTTTCCTGCCGGGAAACTCTGGTGAACGACACAATATCGTAAAAAACATTTTAAAAACATTTAAAAACATTTAAAAACAAATGCTTAAAACTGCACAGAAGCTGAAACTCGCCGTTCAAACGCTACATTCCGTCATTAAAGATGGTTCAGCTCGCCGCCGTAACCGTTTGTCGTAGAGGGACATCGGGTTCAGCGCGGACTCGCTGAGTCAGCTGACTGGACCCTTTTTCACCACTCGATTGAGAGAGTTCTTCTTCCTGACGGAGACACTTCCGAACCCCGACTCCGAGGAGAAAGATAAAAATTGATTGAATAAAAGCACAATAAAAACAAGATCATTATGGTTTATTGACATGGAGGGGCGGGGCAAAAATCCAAAGTGGACCCTAAGGCAAGGTCCTTGGTATTAGCAGGCTACCCGGCCACCTCTAGTGCCGGTCCCAGGACCGGATGAATGGGAGAGTTGGGTCAGAAAGGGCATCCAACTCAAAAATAACCTTTTGCCAAATCAATTTGAGGAAGGAGACGATCCAATGTGGAAACCCGCTAAAAGGGGGAAAGATACGAAAGTAGTCGGTTGCTTGGTTTGATTGACATTGAACAGTTTCCTCAGACATAGCCGTCCGTCCGACTACCGACTCTACCCCCCCAGAATTATAAAGTCCTGCAGAAGGATGGAACCACCGACGGTCCAATCAGCCGACAGCCGTCCTACAGAAACCGGATGGAAAACAAACCAAAGTGTGACGCCGTCGGTCTCATCCCTGACTCCTCTCACCTGAAGTATGATGGATGGACTGAATAATATACTTTAGAATTGTTTCACTCAATCGACTCTCTCTGCGCAGCAGTGGTTCTGGTCCGAAGCTGCCCAGTCCCAGCCGGCACAGAACGCCGATGAGAATTTTGTTCACGTCGAGACCCAGCACGGTTCGATCGGCGGCGGCGGCGAGCGTGCAGTTTGTTTTCTTGATTTGGTAGCAGAACCTGTTGGTTCGATTCATTAGCCTTTTAACCTCCCTGTCAACGCGGGCGCTTACACGGAATGGACAATTCTGCCGGGCTTTTTTATCTCCCTCTGCATACTGACTGATCCATTTAGGCAGTTTATCAACGCGCAGCTCCGCTTCAGTCTTCATTTACGTGACGAGGGGAAACGCCGGCGCGGCGAGGACTCGCCCCGTCTGGAGATGTTTTTATCGAGCCGCATCTAATTGCCGTGTTTCTGCCGATCAATGTTGCTCCGTCAGCGTCTCGGGGTTAAGCCGGCGTAATCCGGAGTAAGAACCAGATCGGGTTAATAAGAGCCTAAAGGGTACAACAGACGCCGCGGCCTTTCGCCGCTTCTAATCTCTCCGCGCATCAGCTGACCGACCGGAGTGAGGCCGGACGCAGTCGAGCGTCGGAGCTAATCCTGTCTGACCTTCATGGCTCCCGGGATAAAAACCCACCGGACCTGATCGGGCTTTTCCAGTCACCCACACAGACACAGCGCCTCTTAAGTCGACTTCTTGAAAAAGACTTCTTTTTTCATTTTGTCGCATTAATGGGTTTAATTTGGATTTGTGTAAAAGCACCGAGACCACACCCCCTCACCGGACGCCAATCATCGCAGACAGGAAGTACTCGAGTACAAAGGCTTTTTCAGTGAACGTACGCGGGTCCTTTCAAATAAACTCGTTATTTCTGCATTATTAAATCCATCATACCCTAAAGTGATCAGCCAAAACATTATGACCACTGACAGGTGAAGTCAGAATAGCTTTGATTATCTGGTTACCATGGCGAAATAAGGCAGATAGACAACGTTTGACGTAAGCTTGAGAATTTATGTTATTTTATACAAATTGAGATGTTTTACACTGTGAAGCAGTTTCAGTCATCTCCACTCTGAAGGCTCTACGAGTAATAAAGGCATTTTATTTGAATGTCTAGCTGTTAAATCCTCATTTTAAGTATCTGATACCTTTGATATTCTTATATCACGCTCATGTAAACCCAATCTGGCACCTTTTAATGTTTATACACTACTTTAAAGTAAAACAATGGGAGTCAGGACACGGATGGTGATCTGGAAAAAAAAGTTTATTGTTGAATGTAGTATATAAAAGGTCATTGTTCGGGTTCGTGATTCCGTCTGACCCCAGAGGGTCTGGAAAACAGAACTGAGAACAGTAATCCCTTCATTCCTACAGGTTCAGGATTAAACCGAACCATTTCTCCGGCTAGTGGTTACTATACAAAGATCAGAGAGAGAAACTCTGAGTCACATAAGATCCTCGGAACGTCTCGCACACCGACAAAAGTCCTGCTCCATCGTCACAGACGTTAAATCTGCTTTGAAACGTATTCAGCAGGTTTAAAAATCAAGATTTCACTGAACTTCTTCAAGTGTGCAGTGTGAAGATCTTCTCCCAGGATTTTCCCTTTGGAGCTAACCGATAGCGGCTACATCCATCCCAGATCAGTGTGCGATTGCTGGGGGAAGCTGGCCGGTCTTGGCTGCCCTAGATAACAGACTGCACAGATGAAGCATTAGCCGCTAGCAGCCGTTAGCCGCGGCATCATTCTTCCCATTCCTGAAGTCCGCCAGCCTTCGATCAATAGACCTGGATTATCATCTTCAGCATCGCGGCTCATTTCTCACAGGAGAGAAAGGCTCCGCCAGCTGCTCCCTCTTTGTCACACGATGGAGGGTCTCATCCCCCCCCCCCCCCCCACAAACCCCCCGCCTGATGAGATTCCACAAACTCGCCGCCACAGCTGCTGCGTTAAGATGTTTTTCTTACGATGCGCATCGCCACATCGTTAACTGTTGCTATAACGGAGCCGATTTCCCCTTCAGATTGGAATCCCTTGGCTAACCGCGCTTAATTAAATGTTTAATTAATACGGTGGATTTAATTAAAACGTAATCAATGGGATATCACACGATACAATCCACACGCGGAGAGAAAAGGTCGATTTTATCCGCCCGTTAATTTGGAGATGAAGTAGACTACTTATTTATCCTTTTGTGCTCATTGGTTATTTTAAGGGAAGCCCCGTCTGAATTACGTATCCAGAATAAACTCCTAATAGATCCAGAACTATGGTATGTTTTGCGCGACCTTGGTTTCTGGTATCTACGTTGTACCTGTTGTGATTAAACACCAAAAAAATCGTGATATTTATATCCTTTTGTTCTTTTTTTTTTTTTTTTTTTGATTAAAATAAGGCTTTAAAATCCTTTTATTTCAATAACGTCATGAGAGCAAACAGTGAATTTACTCTGTTCAATAACATTATACTGCATCAAATCTTATAGATATATCATGAAGTTACTCTACGCAGTTTTTCTGGAGTAAGACCACAACCACAAAAAAACCACAACTGGAAACTAGCAACAGTAACAGACCGTAAAATTCAAGAAATGTATTAAATGCGGTAATTTATCTTAAATAAAGAAACCGCAAACTATTTCTTTTTTTTTTTTTCATTTGTGAAAAACAGAATTTTACCGTGAAAATACAAACTTTTACTCAAAGTAACGTAAAAAATAAGGTGACGTCACAAGCGCGTCATTAACGTAAAAAAAAAGCATTTCTGGTATGTACATTTACAATTTATGATCATAAAAAAGATTCAACCTGACTATCTTACATTAGCAGGATGCTAAAAAATATGTTTTGTATTTATGAAATAATGTTGATTCCAAAGTCAAATTTAACGCACATCCTCTTGAATCGCCATAATGGCCCTCGCCAGTTCGCTCGGCCCAGGCGCCGTTTCCATCCCAGCTGGCGGATAGCGGCGTTCAAAAAACAGGCGGGTCTCTTTTACGACCAGAACCCGAGCAGACGCCCTCAGCTTCGGCAGTCAAGGAGACATTGATCCGCCTGAAGGTTACCCAGCCCCCGCCGTAAATCACCTTCTGAAATGTATGTTGGCGGGGGGTCCGACGGATGCTCGACGGAAGCATGGGAAGAGCGGCCCGTGTGACTGAGAGCGCCCACTTATAATCCGCGGGCTTAGGGTTCCGTCCGTCAGCTGCCTCCGTCACTTACTGTGCATCGCGGCGTGGAACCCTCGTCTGTTGGTCTGCTTTGATTGGGACCCCTGCAAAGCAGGCGGCATCCGTGTCGTGGGTGGGATTCTTGAAGTGACGGCTCGGATCTGATAAATCCTATTAGTCTGGTCCAATTTGGACCTTTCTCTCCCGTTCGCCAAACGAAGCAAGGACCTCCAGCGGCTGATTGTTTCCATCTTGCTCTCAAAGCGTTGTTAGTTTTCTCCCGTCTTTGTATGGCATTGACCTGACATTCTCCTTCAGAATTCTCTGGTATAGAGCAGAATTCAACGTTTAGCAGTTGGTCCTGGTCCTGGTCCTGAAACAACAGAATGACTCTCTCCATGTTTTTGATTGTTTCTGGAATTTCTTTTGATTTTGGCATAGTGTGCTACTGGTGAGACATTCCTCATACTAACGATCCAACCGTTGCGTTTGGATTGATTTGAAGGTTGGTTGACTGAGATCCTCAAATGCAGACGCTGTTGTTTCTCAGCCCAGTTGGATTACTGACCCGTTATCGGTCACGAATCAACGTCGGAACAATGTGGCGGTTCTGTGACGGCAGCTTCTCAGGAGAGACACCCGACTTTCCATCACGGCATAAAACGCTTTACCTGTCAGTCCGGTCTTAAAGCCACGGTTCGGTTATTGAGTCCCAGAGACGACCCGCGGTGACTTTCCGGCGCCACACGCCACCGTCCGACACTGATTACAGAGGCTGCGGCTCGGCCCACCGGACCTCCCAGCCCCCGGCGTTCTTGTGGGGAGTGCAGAACTATCAGTGTTGCTCTTTCTTTGATTTATAGTGTTTTGTCAGACGAGACGGCTGGAGAGCTTTAATCCTTTTTATTGAGTCTCTCAGGCGGGGGATTCTACCGCGTCGGGTGGGTCGAGGTCGTCCTGAAAAAAAAAAAGCTAGAATTTTGATTAACGATTTAGAACGTCTGCTTTCTGTGACATCCAAACTTAGAACAAGCGGACTATCAGGGAATTATCGGAATTCACGTAAGGTTAGTTTTCCTGCCGTTGTTTAGGTTTTGAAATGCAGATTACGACAATAATTTGCGGAAGTTTGGTCCATTCCGGTAATTTGAGTCACGAGGTGTTTGGTAGCGGAAGCCGCTAAGCTAAAGATGCTAGCCGACCTGAAAATGTCTGTAAATATTTTTAAGTTTTTAAAGAACCGGCGAACTATGAGGACATTAGGAAGTTAGTCGAAAGTTTGGTCCATTCCGGTAATTTGAGTCACGAGGTGTTTGGTAGCAGAAGCCGCTAAGCTAAAGATGCTAGCCGACCTTAAAAAATGTCTGTAAATATCTGAGATCAACTAATCGGCAATCGGCGGATGTTTACGCTCTCCTCAACCTTTTTTCTAGCTACATACTTCATCCTTCTTCTGGATCTTATTGTTAATTGTGTACCGACATTTTTTTATGAACGCAGCAACAAGGAAACCCAAGAAGAAATTGCTTAGAGGGACAATAAAGTATACGGCGTCATATATCACACAGGAGGCCTGTTCGGCCTTGACCCCTCGAGACGACCGTCACACATGCTGCCCCGATCGGGTCGGCCGTGTTCTGAAGAGGCCGGGCGGCTCTGTTACACGTCAAAGAGATTAGCCAGGATCACATCCGACAGCTCTCCGGTCTTCAAGCAGGCCGAGCAGCTCCGACTTCTTCCATTCCCTGCGTCTGGAGTTAATAGGCGGCCGCTGCTGGGTTTTGGGTTATCGTATTATTTGGACCCGCCGCCGTAAGATCGTGCTTTTAATCGCGGAAAGATAAACTTCTATTCTCCTCTGCTTTAAAGTGACAGTCGCTGTCATAACGGGTCTAACGAGGACGTGTTGGATTTATCCCTCTCTGAACCTTTCGGTGTCGACACATTTTTAATTGAATCCCTCAACAAATGCGATTCCGGGTTGTTGTTGTTGTTGTTGTTGTTGTTTTGTTTTTATGCCGACCTTAAATCCCCTGCTGAAAAAACAAGCTTAAAGGAGCTTTAGGGCTGGAAAGAGTTGCAGGTTTGACCTTTCTCGTTTCAGTGATAAGACAGTCTCCAGGAATTTCCTGGCGGAGTTGAAAAGTCAAGCTCAGAGCCCCCGCCGGTGCTTCGTTCGCCGACCCCGACACTTTCATTCTCACTCGCTGCTTGAAAGGGAAAATGTGTTAATTACTTTTCTCGGCAGGAGGCCATGTATATTTAAAACTAACCTTTCTCCTCCTTTCGTACTCGGGTTGCATGTCCCACTTTTCCGTCCATGAATGAGCTCAGAGAGCCACCTGGGTTTTTTAGAGAAGAACCTGTTAACCGTCCCTCAGAGATAGAAATTTAAAAATGAATGATGTTCTTAAGTTAGACAGTCGGAGCGGAGGTGCGTCGTGGGGATTCATAACCTGCTCCCTCAAATACTTACAAGTGGCTGAGTATTTTTCTAAACTATGAAGATAAACTACATATACCCTTCAATCCTTTAGTCTAAAAGATTTTTTTTTTAAAAACAAGTACCATAATGCATTGCACCACCCCGGTAATGTACAGTACAGCCGCATATCAGCAGAGTGGTTTAGCTTGTTGTAGCTACCGCATCTTCGCCGGTGCGTCGGAGTCAGGGCGCTAGCTGCGGTAGCATTAGCTTCACACAAGTCCGCTAGGCTTATGATGCTCTCATCAGGATTTTCTTCTTTTGAGCATTTTTCTTGTTTTTCTCTTTCACCCGGTTTTGTCATATTGTCCAAAACATTTTAAGTCGTCTCCGAAGCTCGGATACAAAATGAAGTAGTAGAGCTCCCCGATCAAACGTCTACTCAATACCTGACCCGATAAGTAGTGGTTCTGCATGGGAGGCTTTTCTCTTATCCGAATAAAAAGCTTTTCCGATAATGCTACGATGAGCTGGGCGCCAACCGACAACAAGCGCCCAGAAGAAGAATACAACAAAAAAGGGCTTGGACAGGAAGTGACTTTTCCTGCATCTAACCGTCCAGCTATGTTGAACTCTTTCAAAGTTGCGATGAGAAAATGACTCTCCGATGTAGTCCGGTACTGTTTTGATGTCGCCATATGTAAAAGGCGTGAAAAAACTCAAACGGACATTTTTCCGATAGTGTTTACATGCAGCGACTGGCTATCGGAACGGCTTTCCGAAAGGACTTAGACTACCTCGTTGCGAAGAAATGAAATCTCATTTTTTTCCGGAAAGGGACGTTTACCTGGATCTTTTTCTTTACGATTCGGCGTCTTTACCGGATCTTTCCGTAACTAGGCCGTCCATGTAAACCCACCCAGAGACATAAATTACTTTAATTGGTTGAATTTACGTTCTCGCGACTTCCTGCTGGGACTCGGAGCCGGTTGTATATCTGCCATGTTGCTCTGGAGACGGTAGCACTGAAGGCGGCGTAGCCTGATTGAGGAGCCGCAGGGCTGCAGCAAACGCTAGCAGAGCAGCAGGTGAATGATGCGGAGCCCCGAGGGGGTCCGTATGAGCGTTGTGGTACCGCTCACCGTTCACCGCTAGTCTTTGTTCCTGGTTGTGAGGCACATTAGTTTGATTCATGCGTCTGTTGGCCCCCCCGCTGTGAGCCCCCTCTCTCTTTCCTCGCCCGTTCTCTGTGTGCTCAAAGTATCTGGGTTGCTTCTCCAGCGTCACCAGCTCATTTGATCAATTTGTCTCAAAAGGATGTTGGACTCGCAGAACTTCATCCTGCGGGCCATTTCCACGCCGGCGCTGGTGAATCCAGGTCAGCGGCTCACAATGGACTCGACACGCTCATCCATCTTCTTCTCTCCTCTCTCCTTCCCCCTCTCGCAGTAACCGGCTAGCTCCCAGCAACCACGACCGGATACAGAGGCTGAGGCAGGAGTTCCAGCAGTCCCAGAGCGTCCCGGAGGACCCCGAGGACCGCAGGAGGACCTACAGCTTCGAGCAGGCCTGGGTGAGTGTCTGAAGTGACGGCAAGCTCCACTGTCGGGCGGAGGAGATGTCTAGACTGTAAGAAACCACCTCTATCAGACTGTGGACTGGACTCAGAGGAGAATGCTAACAGTGTTAGCACAGTTCGGTGCTAACCATCACTAACCCAACTACCACCAGCCGTGAACAAGGACGACCATCCCTCACTTTAGGACTGGGCCTTCCTGGCTAATCATGCTACTGCTAACACCCCTGAAACCACCTGCATGGATTTTTTTTTTCTTTTTTCTACACCTCCGACCATCACTAACCCCAACCACCATTTCCTGTCTGTCACTCATCCGCATTGGACCCGCCCACCACCTCATGGACTTCACTGTGTCGTTGGAACGGTGCCTTTTCTGTGGAGCTGTGAACGTTTTAACAAGCCCTCTTTAAATGTAGAGCTTCATGAACTCTGGAGCGACAAGGGGGGAAATAATAAGCGAACAAATATCAGAAGGTTTTTTTAAAGGGGGGGGGGCTTGTCATGTTTTTAGTATTCATTTCAAACCTTACTGCTTCCTCACAACGTGTTCTTTGGTTTTACATGATTTTTAAAGGGAACACATGATGAGACCAACAGCAGGTTTTAAACCGTGAATATAAGATGTTATTGTTTTGTTTAGTTTGTTTTTTTTTACTACCTGGTAGCGTTTTTATACATAAAGTCAAATATAATTATTCTCACAGGAGTGATTATATATATTAAATTTTTTTTTTTTTTTACTGCATTGCAGTCAGTTTCCTGGACGACGCATTTATTTTACGTTTTACGTTCCATTACAGGAGACGCGTCACAAAATGTGTATTATTTGAATGAATACATGCTTTTTGGTGACAGGATGCCAAAATACGTGTCGTCTGAGACGGGTCACAGATCAGAACTAATGTGAATGGTTGTGTCTCTGCACACGCCCCTTTTTTTTGCAAAAAACGCCTCGTCTTTGTTGTGCGGCCGGTTTTCCGATATGAAATGAACGATAAAGTGAGAGTTCACGAACAAAAAAAAACCCGCCTGTGCGCCGAACTTTTTTCTTTTCTTCTCTCAAACCCAATAAATGAAAAATGTTCAGCGTTTGTTTTGCTTTCGGCAGTTTCAACCCGAGTCGTGCGTTTTAATGGGGGTCACGCATTCCAGCTGGCAGAAGCTGGGGCGGGTGGGAAAGAAGGGCGCGGGTCACGTCTCCCTTTGTCTCTGAACAGCCGAGCATGTTCTCCATTGAAGAGCCAAACAATACGGCGCCATATTGTTGGTTCACATCCTCCGTAACGCATTCGCCGTAGTCTCATTTTCCCATGGAAACTTCCTGTTGGGTACCCCTCACTCTGTATGTTGAGGATTCCCCAGCTTTGGAATGTCGACATGAATCGAGGAGAACCGTATGTATGATCAAAGCGTTTATATACGGTGGACTTGTCAAAGATAAACCTCATACTTTGAGTTTTTCATACTAGTTTGACGTTGGCAGGAGCCAAAATCAAAAGTCAAAGAGCCAAAATCAAAAAAACCAACTATCCGTTTCTGCAAAAGGTCCGAAATAAGTTCAGTTCAGGATAAAAACTGATAAAACATGTATATTTTAAAATACCTGACTGTGAGTCATGGGCGTAATTTCATTGATACGATGTGGAAAAACAACAAATTGGTACAATGCTAATGCCATTAGCATGTACATGGTGATTCCCGTTACATGTTAGCATTAAGCTAAGTGACCAATCATTTTTTCCACGTTGTTCTGAGGCGATGAAGATTCCGGCTGCACCTGGAGGCTTTTATCTCTCGTTTCATGAACTGTTTTCCTCTCAAACTGAACAGAATAAAAGAATAAAAGAACTAAAATTAAACGGCAGTCTCTGGCCGGACCCGTTAGTCCACGGGTCTGTGTCTATCCTCTCTGTCCATTCAAGACCCAAGTGCGTTATGAAATGTCAATATATTTGAAGAGAAAGAAAAATGAAATTCTGATCTTATCTACCTGGGCGGGTCTCAATTTAGCCGGAGGGTCCCGCCCATGAATGGCCGACACTGATATACGTCTTCTATCTCCTACAACAATCTATGAAGAACCCTTTCAGAACCCTCCAACGGTCCTTTCAGAGCGTCTCTACTTTGTCAGAGTGGAGCTCTCTCGCTCAGGCTCGCCTGTTATTAGACTTATGTTCTGGTCAGACCCGTGGACCGTATGGAAAACGGGCCGATGTGTCTTTGAAATCCAATTACCCCTCCTATGCATAGATTACATTTTCTTGCTTCATCTGAGTTATGCGCCGCAAACCTCAAGGAGCCCGCGTCCTTATTCTGAATTCAGCCGCCGCCCCACTTAGCCTCTATTCAGAACGATACGTGCCGGAAAAAAAAACGCCGCAATGTCGAATCCGTGAAATAAATCCTGGGCTTCCATTTCTCTCCGGCGATTAATCCCAGAATGTTTTAGTTTGATTTGGAGGGACGTCAACGTTTACGACCAAATTTGAGCATTTTTGACCTGCAGTTCTGGAGACGCTGCGACCCAAGTCGTAAAACGGACGTTTTATTTTAAAACATTTTGACTGTTATATTTGCATAAAGTAATTACGTCACCATCTGAAGATAACAAAAGTCCAGTTTCAAGGAGATAATGAGATGATGAAGTCGTCATGGTGAAGAAAACAAAGGTTTGTTTACTCTTCTTGTTTGTTTTTGTTGTTTTACGTGGGATCTGTTGTCTCACAGGTGGAATCGGCGCAACTGTAGCTTGATTTAAGACACAAAATGTCCGTTTTCACGATTGATCCGAATCTCGTGGAACCGGCACCAACGGATTTTTTAAATTAAAAACAAAAACAAAAATATATATATATATGTGATCAATCAATCAATCGATTTGATTGATCACCCCCCCAAAAGGACAAAAATAGACAACAAGAAATAGAGCAAATCAAGAACTATAAAAACAACTGCTCCATAACCGGACTATAAAAACATCTTTCCCCAGAGTGTGTGAACCGGTTGAGGGGGACCAGGTCGTTGCCATGGTTACCGAACGATGTCTCCTCGGATCACCAAATAAAATTCTGGTGATCCAGAGATGAAAACGTCACAATTTGAATAATTGACAAAACCTTGGTCATGTGATTTGTATTATTTTTAAGATTTGTAGGGTGGTGACCTTTATTTTTGCCGTTTCATGGTACCAGCGCCGCAGGCGTGACTTACAGGTTTGTTCCGTCTCGGTTTAGGGGTTGGGTTTGGTACCAAACCCTAACGGTCCAATAATCCACCGCTGACCCACATTTTTTGACTTCTTCAAAAACAAGAATAAACACACAATCTAACACCATAAAACAAATATTGTCTTTCCTTCATTCTTCATCGCCTCACACCTCACACTTATTTTATCCGTCTTCAGTCACAGCGTACGATAAAAAACAATTACAATTTAAATGAAAAAACGCAGAATCAAGAAGTTAAGTTTAAAAACCTGAGTTAGAAAGAAAAGTGCTGGATAACAATCAGAGGGGGGGTCGCCATGTAAGCGGGATTAGAAGGGTGATCCAGACGTCCCTCTCCCCAGCAACACTCTCCGGCTCATCATAAGGCGTTCCCGGGCCAGATGACATATATATATATATATATATATATATATATATATATATATATATATATATATATATATATATATATATATATATATATATATATATATATATATATATATATATATATATATATATGTAGTTCCTCCAGCGAGTTCTGGATCTACTCAAGGTTCTCCTCCCAGCTGGTCTCAGCCAAAGAGTCAGACTAAAGGTGATGAGAAGACCCCAATGAATAGGCACCAAAGAAGACGGCACCGGACCACCCTTCTGGAGTAAAACCTGGGAGGGGGGGTCTGGTCTGGCCTGCTGTAAAAAATCCCTGACTCATCATAACCTGCAGTCCCAACCTCAGGGTCCAGATCTAGAACCGACGTTAATAACAACCGGGCCTTTTCTGTTTGCTGCTCAATCAACAGGAAGTGGAAGCTTGACCCTCCCAGCCTCGACTTTTATATCAGACGGATATACGAGCAGCCGTACGGCACCATCAATCATAGCGGGGGGGGGGGGGCACCATCCAGCCGGGTTTGGACTCCGGCTCACCTCCTCCCTATCTCCCCTCTGATGAAGGATATTCAGAACTCTTCCCTCCGTCCTTCGGCCCGCCCCACTTATCAACACACTTGTTTGGACGTGTGTTATCTCTCTTCTTTGGGACGAGACGCATTCAGGATGACTCGCTCTAATTCCATCAGGATGACTGATGCTCGCTCGTCCAGCGGCGGCATCAGAACCCCGCCGCCTTTATCGCGCTCATTCAAACCACTCCTGCAAAAGAGGAGTTCCTCCTCATGATGGAGGGGGCGGGTTATATTGCCTCTTGTGTTTTACAGTACCGTTATTCTAGGGCTATTATCCGTATTATTCCCTCAGGGTGTTTTTCCCGCTGCCGCTATCAGCAGATCCAACATTCCCACTAAGAATAATCCAGGATCCTTCGTCCTCATGTGAAATGCATGAGGACGAACACCTTTATTCACCTTTGGACAGTGATCCATTCAGAAGTGGAAACAGGGGACACCGCCGCCCCCACCTTTCTTTTTAAATCGTCTGCTAGCCCGCCAATCAATCCTGGAGACGATTGCCCCAGATTCATTAGGTTTAAAGGAGAGTGCCTCTTTAGCACTCTTAATCGTTTTATGGCCTTCCTACCAGCTGATGTCCGGCGCTCTCCCGCCAGCCTCTCAACGCCTTCCTCAGCCATAAAAGTAATTAGATTGCTTTGTACTATGGAGGTAGTTTTTTTGACCCCGCAAGGCTCATAAGCATCAGAGGAGCGGAAGGAGTCTAGGAGAAGGTATTTTCTATTTCCTGCCGAGTCAGCCATCAAGCAGGCTGGACCTCAGGTCCCAGGCGGTTAACTCTGGATAACTTCCTGTACGGCGAAAACCTTATTCGGGGCATATTCCCCGAAAAGCCTCCGATCCCCTGCGTTTTACAAGCATTCAACCTGATGGAACTCCCAAAATTTGATGTGAGGTTATGTTGAAAAACAGTGTTTTTCTTTTTTTTTTTAGAAATCTCCCCCTAGGGAGTAAAATATGAAAGAAGGGATATCATAGAATCATCATGTTGACGCCATAACTCAAAAACCATTTCACTGATCAATTTCAAATTGAATTCTTACATAGACCTTAGTACGAGGAAGAACAGGTCGATTTTGACAAAGGTTTAGTTGTGCATTTCGGAATCTAGGGGCAGTTTTAACAACAAAAGTTTTCTAGCTTTAAATTCTCAACCATTGATGTGATTTAGTTCACGTTTGTTGCATATGAAATAAAACGCAGAGATTTAACGTGTGTGTGTCATAATTCACTCTAGCAGTTCATACTTTACACACTAGGGGGACACTTTTATTACATTTTCAACAAAATAAACGTTATTTGGACATTGCTTCACATCTAATTTCAGAAGTTCAATCAGTGGGATTGCTTGTACAATGCAGGAGATTTGGGGCTTTTCCGGGAAGTTAAGAGTAGACGTTATTATTATCGTAACTTATCGCCATCCTTAAAAACAACAAGGAATGGATTGTGTTTTTTAGACTTATGGATTCAGGTAGAATGTGTGGATATCATTGGAGATATTTTATTTCATTGTATGACACAAAAGGTCAGCAACAACCACTTCCTGTGTGGAGTACCTGTCCTTCCTGTGTAGAGTACCTGTCCTTCCTGTCCTTCCTGTCCTTCCTGTCCTTCCTGTCGGAGATTAGAAACGTGTCCGCTGTGGTAAAAGTGTCACATGTGTCATGAAGTTGTGTTTACATGTGTTTTTGTTCTGCACCTCTGAGCCTCCGTACCGCTGTGACCCCCTCAAACCTCACAACCAGGGCAGGAGGCGTTTATCTGTGGCTGTTTACGGGTGGGGGGGTTGTGGGGGGGTGATTTTCACACCGTCAACAGGTCGAGTGTTGCCTCCTTCATTAACACCCACTAACATCCATCTCATCTGTGCACCCCCCCCCCCAACTCTGAGACCTCCAGCATGGCCCCTCCCTCACCCCTCCTTCTGTTTGTCTGTGTCTCACCTTCACTCTGACCCGAGAGGAGACCGGATCAGGGTGGGACCGCGGAGGGTAAGTGACTCGCTGTGGTTTGGACCTGGGGGCTGGTGTGGGGTGGGGGGGATTTATTTTTACGATGTACACTGTGTCGGCGGCTGCTGCTAGTTGTTGTTAGGCTACGGCGTGGAAACCCGCCCACTCCAGTTATGATCTTCATGTTTAGCGTAACAATTGTTTTATGAGTCATATTTTATATAAAATAATAAAAATCTGTCTGTAAAATAATCTTAGAACTGATTACATCATTTTAGTCCCTCCAGAACGGCCCATTCAGTTTTGTCATCAGTAAGAGGACATCCAGTAGGAGGGTCACGATGGGGACATCGGAGCTAACCGAGTCCCACCTTTACTGTTTGCAGTCGAACACCAGCACCAACGGTCCGGGCGGCTACGGCCAGCCGGGTCGCCACTCGGTGTCGGTGGAGGTCCAGATGCAGAGACAGAGACAGGAGGAGAGGGACTCGTTCACCCAGGCTCAACGACAGTACAGCTCGCTGCCGCGGTAAGAGGGAATCAATACGAGTGTGTGTGTGTGTGTGTGTGTGTGTGTGTGTGTGTGTGTGTGTGTGTATGTGTGTGTGTGTGTGTGTGTGTGTGTGTGAGTGTGTATGCAAGGGTCTGTGTGTATGTGCAGTGGTGTGTGTGTGTAACCAGGGGTCTGTGTGTGACCTGTAATTTAATGTAATGTGACATCATGTGTCTGTGTGTGTGTGTGTGTGTGTGTGTGTGTGTGTGTGTGTGTGTGTACCTGTCTGATGTGTCAGATTCATTGTAACGGCCTTGTGACAGTAATGATAGCAGGTTATAAATGTAACATCTGAGTTAGAAATGAGGTCAATGATGGTCCGACCCAAAACCTACACACACACACACACACACACACACACACACACACACACACACACACACACACACACACACTCTGGGCCTGAGAAGGAACAGATCAGGTTTCGCTCTCACACAGATCTGACATGATTGCATTCCTCTCCCTTAATGTAATTCTTTTTGATCTGCGTGCTGTGACGGCCTGTTGTGCCAGGAAGTGTTTGCCTCAGTGTGTGTGTGTGTGTGTGCATGTGTGTGTGCGTGTGTGTGTGTGTGTGTGATGACACACAGCGGGCACAGGAAGTGACTTATTGGAGACATGGGGACATTATTATTTTGGAATGCCACCACTTGGGTTCAGATTGAGGCTTAAAATATTCCTGTTCCATCTATTTCCTCCCGCTGATTCGAGGTTCTGTCACTGGTGGCCCAGCAACACTCTGGTGGCCCAGCTCGTCCCCTCTGGTCCAGAGGAGGAACTTGAGGTCTACCTCAGTGGTCTCCTCTCAGTTGGATGGGCCTGGTCCACCTCCAATGGGAGGCGTCCTAATAACCCGCTTCAACCTCCTGACCGCGCTCCTAATATAACGCCAAATCACAACAACACTATATCTTTACTTTCCCACCGAAAGTCTAAACTTTATACTGCATATTTAATAATAAAAGTACTAATTATTATTATTATATAATGCATATAAGATAGTAATTATTATTTTGATTATATACTGCATATCTAATAATGAAATGAAATGCATTCTTATTATATAGATCATTATTTATAAAGTGTATAATTAAAATTAAAAATCCCGGAGGTAGACCCAGAACCTCGGGTTGCTCCTCGGCGACGCGTTAAATGCAGAGAATTAATGTCAGGATGCAGAATAACAGAAGATAGCGCTGGATAACATAACATGTATACTATGTTTAGCTATGTAATGTTAACATAGGCTAACATAACATAGCATAATATAGCATAGCATGACATAGGATAACATAGCATAACATTACATCTAACATAACAACATAGCATGACATAGCATAGCATAATACATAACATAACTTATAATATAACAACATAGCATAGCATGTAAGCTATGTTAAGCTATGTTATGTGAAGTTCACAGCTTGGGGTCCGGTTATGACCTGGAATCTAAAGTGCATAAACGAAACATTGAGCGGGTAGAACTGTACGTTCATGTCGTCAGTGAACTCAAGGAGAACTGATGGCGTCACTGGTTTCGGAGAGAGAGGGCAGCGCCAAACTTAGCTGTACGCGGAAATTCGGTCAAAACATTCCACACAGGAAGTCCAGCACGGAAAAGCCCGCAGATCGGTCCTGTAGCGATGGATCAGCATTCCGCCGTTACGCCGTTCACCAAACAAGCTATGACTGAGTTGGCTAGCTTGGACACCCGTGGGTGCTAGCATCCACTCCACTATGGGGCTAACTATCCCGACCAGGAAGCTTCAAACTTAAGATCCATCTGGGGGAGAAAAAAAAAAAAAAAGCAACACTAGTGTGAACTTAAACAATTCTTGAGAACGTCCCGGCCTAAACGGCAAAGTTATTATTATATTTCACCGAACATCCTGCGATCGCTCAAACTCTCGGAAACATCGCCCCGCACTTAGCCGACATACACAACCCTAAAAAACATTATCCGCTATTACCTCACCATCAGGCTCGGATCCACCGCTTTCGCCATAAATCCCCTCCTTGATAAATATTGCAGGCAGTTTTGTGAAAGATTAATGAAGCAGCGTCTCGCTCCGGCAGTCAGAGGCAACATCTTGTGGCCGCGTCCCCCCCCCCCCACTAATTCCATTAAGAAAGTGTTCTGTTTGGATAAACCCTGCTGTGGTATCCTGAGAACACGTCCTATTGTTTGACTTACAGCACGCCATCATGTGAAGCCGGCAGCTGAGACGCGAGCAGATACGCCGTCTTGTCGACGGACCGGGCTTGACGGGATTCATGTGTGGGAATTCTTCATGGGTGGAGGCGTGATTAATGGCGCTAGTGTTACTTTCAAAACAACTTTAGTTCTCGATTAAAGGTCGGTTCCCGGCCGGGACGAGGGCGGGACCTCTTTTCTCTCTTTTTTCTTTTCTTTCCCCTGAACGAGTAGCTGCGAGTGAAAATAAACCGCCGCCATTTGAAGCGGCGGCGGCGGATGAAGGGCCCTCATATTCATCACCGAACAGCGCCATTGATCTCATAGCCAACATAGGGAGAGCAAACAGCTGCGGCAGGAATCTGGTCCCACCGGTGTGTGTCTGCATGCATGTGTGTCACAACCACATGTCGACATTCCCGGCATTACAACCTGTCAGAAGTCGCCCCCCCCCCCCCCATTTTTTTTATCTCCCTCCGTCACCTTTCCTCATTTCTTTTTCATCATCCGTCACGCTTCGCCGAGCGCGTGTTCGGAATACAGAACAGCGCGCATCTTTTTCTGTATTTACCACGTATGTAGATTCTCCCCCTTGGCGGGGCATCAGACGGAGAGAGTGAGCGATCTGGTTTATGTTTTAGGAGGAGGGGGGGGGGGGGGCACACCGGCTCTGGCCTCTTTGTCGACGTATGAAATGAAATCAGACGCCCGTCTCGGAAAATTGGAACCGCTCAGCCGTGCGGGAGAATAAACCTGCGCCGTATTCTCCTATCTGATCCCATCGAGAAGCATATCCATCCCTAATCCCCCCCCCCCCCCCCCCCATAAAAACAAAGAACCCTTCTGCCCCATTAACGTTTTTTTGTTTTGTTCCCACCCCCCCCCCTCAAATCCAAAAACCTGCAAATTCCGCCCTGGCTTCAAGTCCGACGCTCGCTGATGGATTTGGGCGTCATCTTCTCCCTCTCTCTGCAACGCCGTTGCCTTGCCCTTGAGAGGGAAATGGGCGGAGCCGCAGGGCCGCCGGGGGGGCCACTCAAGCGTATCACGCGGACACACAATGAGAGGCAGGGCTGCCACAAAGAGGCCAGCCGAGCAGAAATGAGCGGTGATGTCACACATCTGGAATCCCTGCCTGGTAAAGGGCGAGGATCCTGACAGCGAGCTGCGCCTTCACTCCTGTCAGTTGTCGGATATCTGCCTTTGTGGACAAGCTGGTACCCCCCACCCCCCTCACAGTTTCACGAAAGGTCTGCTGTCAGATTCACTGCTTGTTTCTGTCTGTCTGGCCGCATGGGTCGTGAAGGACGGGGGGGGGGGTTGACATGGTTAGGTATCCCTGTATGCTGTTAGCTGCTGGTTCTGGCCCGGCGGCAGACTGTGAGGCTTTAATGCTTCCTCGTATTCATTTAATGTCACGTCTGGGCGACCAAAGAACAGGCGCTGGGTACTAGCAATATTTTTCCCACCGCAAACAAATTCAAACGTTTTTTTTAACGGCCTGTGAGTATCGGATCCAGTTGTTCCACTTTCAGAAGCAACACCTGGAAACAAAGGCTTGTGGTAGCCGGAGATCCGTCTCTGACGTCACTGGTTCATTAGAGAGTATTTTATTATATACTCCTCTTTCTAGGTCCAACCTGGAGCGTCTCAATGGGATTCCGGTCCAAACTCTGACTTAGCCTCTCCAAAATGTTGTTTTTTTTTCTGTCCAAGCAGTCGGAACCGGACTCCAGACCCGATTCCACCCCACATGTTTTTGTCAAAACAAGTTTTGTTTTACGTTCAGGTGAAAATGTTCCACAGCCATGTCAACTTCTCTAAATGGACAACACAGAAGAAGACCAACCAGGAAGTGTGGATAATCTGTCAATCACTGGCGCTTCTAGTCTAGAAGTAACTGTGACATCAGCGTTTTCAAATAGTCGCGTTTTCAAAGTATTACTTTATTGGCTGGAAATAACTATAATTTAAAGGGTTAGGGTTCATATCTCTCTACCTTTGACATATCCCAGATGATAAGGAATGACTAAATAAGGATGACTCAGCAAAAAGTCCGTCACCAAATAGTGGCTCCAGAAGAGCCGGCCCACGGCCGGTGTCTTTATAGACGTTGTCAAACGGTTACACCGGATTCAGAAAATAACCTTTTCAAGAAGACTCCGGGAAGAATTGGGAGAAAGGTGGTGGAAGAAATCCAAATTTATTTGGATAACAAGATGGATCACCTCAAGATAATTACCCTTATTTTTCATGCATGTGAATCAGGCAAACCTGCGGTGACCTCTAGTCTATAGAGGTCATGGCAGGTTCTCTAGAGGTCACTCTGGGACACGTTTTCAACGGTTTCCGTTGTCAGGTCTCGAAAATGTTGTTGCCGTATAAATGAAAGATGAAAATGTAACGAAAGTTTAGTTTCACGTGGAAAAGAATCCGATTCAAAATGAATCTATACTAGAAAAGTCATTGGTGAGGGAATTTAGTGGGAAATAAAAGAGGAAAAAACAAATTAAAAATATATTCTGTGGACTTTATTTGCATATTTTGTGAAGGAATAAAGTTCTGGATGTAATCAAAGGATGTTGGTCCCAACCGGCAGGTCCAGGAATCCTGTTCTGGGAAGATCCGGCACAAATGAAGCCCCACTCATCCGAAATAAAGGGGGTCTCATCTCTCATTCTGCTCTCCCCACCCTAGGCAACCCAGGAAGAACCCCAGCAATATCTCCCAGGAGTCCTGGGATAAGGCGTACCCACCTGGCGAGGTCTTCCAGACTGCAAAGGACAACCCCAGGTACTCCAGCTACCAGGGCTCCAGGAACGGCTACCCGGGCGGCGGCGGGGTCAACGCCCGCGTCCTCCTGGAGGCCCAGGAGCTCCTGAGGCAGGAGCAGCGGCGGCGGGAGCAGGAAGCCAAAGGGAAGCTAATGCAGGAGAGCACGGCTAACAGCAACTACGAGGGATACTCGGCAGCACACCTGAAGGACCCGGCCTCTCCCAAGGGTCCGTACCGCCAAGACGTGCCGCCCTCGCCCTCGCAGCTAGCGAGGCTCAATAGACTGGGCTCAGAGAAAGGAAGACTGTTTTATTCCTGAGCACCGAAAGAGCTGAGCAGAGGACTTGCGCACCGGGAAGACGAAAGCGGACGCTGCCATTCTGGACAAAAAAGGGACAACCTGGAGGTCTTTAGAGCTTAGAGAGGATCTTAGAGGTCAGCTGTTCCGGAGTGTCCTCGGTGTGCGGGTGTTTGTGTTCGGTCCCCCGCCGCGCCGGTGACCTATAGCAGCGGTCACGTCCTCCTCCACACACGAGTGCCTTCTCCGCATTCATCAGCAGCATGCTTCTTCGTCCAGGACTCTGATTCATCGGGATCTGGCACCGTGGCGTGGCGACAATCAAACGGGCAGACAGGCGAGTGTGGGCGCCGCTTTTAACCCGCAGCGAGGCGTCAGATTCTGTGCGAGGCCATGCGACAGGTTTCGCCGTTAAGTTATGTGTCACGGCTTTACAGTGTCCCTTGGACGACTCGTCCGCCACCTTTCCGACCCCTTCTGTCGCTGCCAGTCAGCATTCTGTTTTCCCTTCATCCTCAGCCATGGCTCTCGCTCGCTCACTCTCTCTCTCTCTCTCTCTCTCTCTCTCTCTCCCCCCCCTTTGAGGAGATAAAAGAAGGCACAGTGTGTTTGTTACTAATAAAAAGAAGCCCCCACATGAATGATTCATGTGGTGTGTTATCTCCGTGGAGGAGACCCAGGCAGGGAGGGTAGACGGCTCTGATCCTCTGCCCGGCCCCCCTGCACCACTCTGGGCTTGTTTCCCTGGACCGCCTGCCTTTCAGTCTGGAGCTTCGGCTTCCATCCTCCTCCTCATTGCATCTCTCGCTATTATCTTCCTTTTTCTTTTTCTCTCTCTCTACCTCAACACCTCCATCTTGATCCTCTTATTCCCACCTTCCTCTCATCTCACTCCTCCTCCTCATCTCCCAAGTCGGCCTCTGCACTGAATTTTTCATCGCAGCCACCTGCTGCCTGACGGAGCCAAAGAACGCCGCCGCCGCCGCCAGAGGCACCGACGGATCCCGGCTTCCGACACGACGACAGGAATAAAGGGGTGGGAATAAAGATGGGAGGAGAGACAATGAGCCTCCTGGTGTGGGAGGTTAGCGGGAGCTTTTCTACCCGTTTTTGTAACAAAAGGGAAAATTGTCCTTGAGAGTTAATTGCTTTCAAAATGCTGCAATTACTTTCTGTATTTAATTTTTTTTTTCCCCCACCATTTTAAGCTGACACTTTTCTCCCAATTTATTCTTCTTTTCTTTTCTTTGGGAAACAGTTTTTTACATGAAATCCTTTCACTGCGTGACAAGTAACGGCAACCTGCCTCAAATAGGGGGTTTAAGGTGTTCTGTGACATACTCAATGGGCTTTGTTAACGGGTCAGAACGACGCTAGTGACATCGTTCTGACCCAATTCAAGTAGTTCGAGCGCAGCGCTGCCATGGTGGACTGCTATTGGTCGAGAGAATTGTGTCGCTAAAGTTATTTCTGACCGTATTTTACACCCGGATCAGCCATGAAATGACCTGTCCCAATAAGTTCTGACCCATCCTCTTCTGGTATGTACATCAGTGAGCCTTGAGTTCCCATGATCCACTTCACCTGTTCTACTTCCTTAGACCACTTGGGCAGGTACTGACCACTCTAATCCGGGAACACCCAACAACACCTGTCACCTGAAGTTGACCCTTCAGTTGTCAAAGTCGCTCCGATCTTTGCTCTTGAACATTCTACCCTGCTTCGAACACGTCAACCCCGAGGAAAAAACGTTTATCTGCCGAATATATCCCATCGACTGACAGGTGTCACAGTAGCAATATAATCCATGTTATTCCGACTTCACCGGTCTGCGGTTGTAATGTTATGGCTGATCGGTATAAAGCTTTTTATGACTATCTCGATCGAATCGGTAACAGAAACTAGGGACGAATGGACGAACACTATATCCGTCTCCCGTCAGCCTTAACTCTACCTGTAATGGTTCTTCTTATGGACTACTATGATGATGATGTCATCCTTCGGTGCGGCGGCCTGCTGATCAGTCGGACCTGAATCTAAGGACGATGTTCAATGAACTGAACCAAACCCCTGAGGTTTCAGTCAGGGTTCATGAAATGACTGGTCCAGAACGGCCTCCAGTATCCCAGAGGCAGGTTCCTGGTCATGTGACCCAGTCTCCTCGTCTCTTATTGGGCTCATTTGGGTCTAGTTGGTCTACTAACGCTCTGCGCCCACCCTACTCTGACGAGCGAGCCGATGAGGTCAAGCTTTTAACGAAAGGGAAATACGAACGGCCGCCATTATGGATCTCGTGAAAACAAAGAGGCGGTGCATAAATCGCCCTTCGCGCCTCCACCCCCCGCCCATCACCTCCTGGTTAATGAAGATGCCGGACGCACGACCTAAAGTAGGAGCGATAGACGAAGCTGAAGAAGAAGAAAACGGGATTATTACAGTGTATGAAATTCTTGCATTTTAACCGAGGAAAGTTTGCAATACTTGTTTTGTTTTTTAAGCCCCTCCCCTTCACCTGAATCCCAGCTAACGCCAGGATGAGCTGCGCTACCAAATAAGATGCGAGGTTGAAAAATCGGCACTCGTTGCGAAAAAGTGAGAGTGCACATTTAGAAGGATGTATTTAACCTGAGCTCTAGAAAAGCCGCCCCGTCTGGGGGTCCCGGTATCGATAAAGTGCCTGAGATGATGTCGTCTTTTTACGCCACCATGTGATAAGTTTGACGCTACAGTGTGATTTTATTTGTTTTTTAATATTAAAAAAATGTCATTTTTGGGGTACTACTTCCTGTTTTTGTTTTGTTTTTCTACTGGAACGACGAGAGCCAAAACCTCCGGGCGAGCCGAGTCCACGGGGGTATCCCACCTGCCTTCGACCGTGCCGTACCACCATGTGTTTCAAACAGAAGCTGATGTGCAATTTGTTTTTTTTTTCTTTTTGTTGTTGTTTACCATCAAAAAAAAACTTTTACATGATATGTTAAGAAAATGTACGCAGCTGCTTCTCCTGTACATATCAAATTTAGAATAAAACGGAAGGCTGTTCCATCCTGTTTACAACCCGGCTTGTCTCTGCCTCTGCTGCTTCCGGCTTCCCATCCGGGTCATCCAGTTTTGGACAGAACCCCGCTCCTCTTCTGAGGTCGGACATGCGACATCAAGCGTCGTTAATTCCTCATTGAGGCTGGGGGGGTGTGAGGGGGGGTGGGGGTTGCGTCAACGTTTGGCTCATCTGCAGCGACGGCGTAAGCGATCTGTGGCTGAGCTAATCTCCCTAAACACCTTTGTGTTTCCTGTCATTAACTCCGACCTCACTCCCATTGTCCCTCACAGGGGATCTGCTGAGCTGCTACCGTTTTTGTTCTGAAGGTCGGAGGTCGACATCCTAACTAAGCGCCTCTAATGCCACGAATGCTACTGAAGCCCGGCGGCCGCATGTGCTGGAAGGAGGTGCTGGAAGGAGGTGCGACGGCGTCATCCTGTGCTTTTATCCACCGCGGCGGCCGGCTCCTCCTGCTGACATCATGCGTGTGAACGACATGACTAACCTTAACCCAGAGGACGGCGTCACGCGCCGGGAGCGGTTTTACTCGACAACAAAAAGACTTCAGCTCTTTGACATTTTGAACAATAGATGGTTAATAAAGTGTTTTATATTTATTTTACACACACACACACACACACACACACACACACACACACACACACACACACACACACACACACACACAAACTGAGTTTTGCATTAAGCTGGCAATTCTCAATAAAGTTGCGTTTGAAAGCTAACAATAATGCTAACAATATTGAAATTAGCTTTTATGATCATTTCTGCCGTCCTTTTGTCCGAAAACGTCTTTTTCAAGAATGCGCCCGGCCTATCTGGTCTCAAAGGTGTCCAGAACGCCGTGGACAGAGTGGCTGGTTGAATTAGTGGAGAGAATTGTGGGTAGGCGAGCTACGCACTCGATTACGACCGTATAGAGTGCTAACATGAAAGCTAGCGCCGCTCTGACAGCTGTGTGTTTTTCTTATTCGTCCTTGCTGTTCAGTCGCTACCAGCCCAAAAACTGCACTTTCTTTGCCATGGCAACTCAAGACCCTCAGCAGCCACTGATCGGAAATCGCGACCCCCATGTACGATGCGCGACGGACGAATCCCGGCAGTCTGGCCAGACAGTCCTGAGGCTCAAATCGTAATCGTTCTCCCGTCGGTGGAAATGCAACAAGTCAAAAAGTATATGATTAATCTTTTTCAAATGTCATACCCAGATGGATCATAGTGTGAGGAAGAACTGGTTTGATTTGGGGAAAGCTCGGCTGTATATTTACGTCAAGGGAAAGTTTGAACTGGTCCCATAAAGTCCAAATCTAATATTAATCGACTCGAGATCTATGGATATTTATGAATATACATATATACACAATATATTATATTTTACTCTACTAGTTCAGCTTTTACTCACTAGGAGGAACTTTTTTGTGGAATAACTTTACATTTAATTTGAGTTCAATCAGGGGGGATTGCTTGTACAACAATTTATTTAGTTTATCATAAAATTGTCCAAAACAACAAAAGTGATGTTTTTTTTAGTAAAATGAGAAATCTAAAAAAACAAAAAAAAACTGAGGTTGAATAACTCGGCCGTGGAGTTGAGAGTATTTATTGACTCAGTAGTTTATCCGACCTTTCAGCAGCAGAAACGACACGGGAGGATTTCCTGCCGCTGTCAGCAGAAATACTCTTTCCTTTCCAGACGCTAGTGAAAATAATGTTTCAACCGTGTTTACAAATAGAAACATCATCAAATGATTCCACTCCTCTCAATCACACAGCAGATGTTTTAGTCCAACGTGTTTAAGGTCTAGTGTGTTTGTTGACTTTCATTGTTCTGCAGAATCTCGTTCTTAAGAGGTTTTAACTACGTCAAAGATCTGTTTCCTGTTTGGTTGTCCTTATTTGTGGTCAAGTCATTGTTCAAATCAACAACAACAACAACAACAATCCTGTTAGTCCAATCATTGTTGTAAAACCAACTCAATAACTTAATAATTCTTTGGTGAGTTTGGTTTGTATTCTCCTTCCGAACTAACGTCATCACGTTCGATCTTTGAATTTTTTATTCTGCTGTTAGTACGAATAATAATGATAAGACGTCATATTGATTTTGAGCCTTTCAAATCGCTCAAGGTCGCCTCATAAAACCGAGCTGAAAAATTCAATACATTTAAAACAATTCAACTATAGGTCATTAAAATCTGCAGTAGGTCACGGGTGACGACGACTGATGAATTTTAACACAGACATCTTTCAAATATTAGCAAACTGCCATGTTTTTATCGTCTACACTCTTATTAGTGACTTCTGCGTTCTTCTAACCAAATCGCTTCCGTTCCGATGCGTGAATTTTGCATACCCCTCTTCGAAAGGAGTCAACAACCCCCCCATCACCGACTTCCTATTTCTGTCAATCATAATCATAGTAAAAAATCTATATTGTAACATCAGCAAACTCTTATTTTCCGAACCTCAATCAAAGGAATTCATCCACATTTCCTTCTAGTTTCATCCCCTGGTCACCTATAGCCCCCCGTCTAAAAAGGTTTTATGACCTGGCTCGGGGGACCGCCCCCCAATCTGAGGACCACTGCTCTAACTGGGGCCTCGCAGAGCTACAAGCAAGCAAAGAACTCTGTTGCTCTTGTTACGTTCCAGGTAAAAAAAGATCCGATTCTCTCCTTTGATGCTCCGCGGCCACAAAAGGATCACCAGCCGGCATTCATGGGGGTACGTTGGTTCAGAAAGGGCACCCGCTCTAAAACCTATGACAAATTATTGTGCAAAATACTAAACCAATTTTCCGAACGGGATCCGCTTTAGCTCGGGTTAACAAATACCGTCGCTGGTACCGTTAGCCAGCAGGGTACTAGCACTTCAAATGGATGGAAAAAGATGATTCGCTGTGGGGACTGGGAATGGGAGGAGCCAAAAGATTAAAAAAAAAGATTATCCCCTTCGATGCAGCTGTAAAGCTTCTTCTGAGGCAACACTGCGTTTCGTTTTCTTTCATTTTCTGTAACTGATTATCTCGTGCGGAGTAGCGGGGGCTGGAGCCGATCCCAGCTGACAGTAGGTGTGATGGGGGTATATCCTGGAAAAAAGTCCTGGTCCAATCTTCAATAGTTACACCTACAGGTAATTTAGAGTCACCAGTTCACCTACGTTATGAGGGAGGAAACTGGAACCAGACAAAGAGGTGGAGAACATACAACCTCCAGGAGGATTGGAACCCAGAACCTTCTTGATTTGAGGCTCGACCACAGAACCCACTGGGCTGCATGAAACACCGAGACATGAAATAAGCAGAATCCCCCACCTGTTCGGGTCATGTTGGTTTGGATGTTGCGTCCTCTGGCGGCGTCTGACTTACAGAACCAACGTCATCTACTGTTAATAATTAAGTTCTGTTACGACCCTGAAAGCCTGTTTTACTAAATAAGGTTCCGATCTCTTGTAACCTTGTTCGGGTTCTGCTCCCTGCCAAACGCCGCTTCGCGAGATCCAGTAAACATCCGTGGGAGATCGGAATGGCGGCTCTCCAGTGCAAGAATTAACCTCAATTAAGCCTTAATAACGGTAAACATCGGGCCCGGAAGATTTTATAGGAGCATAATCCACATAATAACAGTTGGCCCGCTCTTTATAAGGTCTGTGAGAAATTATAGTCCGTGTGAGCGAAGGGGCACGTTTGGAAACGCTGATCTCAATTAAATACATGCGGTGGCATATTAAAGAGGCCGGGGGGGGGGGGGGGCGGAGTCTGAGGCTCGCCACTTTAACGCCGTTACAGTGTGATGAATTAACTCGTGTGGTGATTACAGGAAGGTGATATGACGTGAAGAGGTGGAAGGATTTACGGAAAATTTAAAGGGACAGTTCGTCCCGAAACTCATTCTAATCTGTCGTCCCCGACTATTATGGGGTATCCCTAAAAAGTTCCCAGTCCTTTGCAATCCCCCTGATTGAACTCCTGGAATTAAGTGTGTAGTTTGTCCAGAGTATTGTTTGTAAAGAAAAAAAAAAAAGCTTCCCCTAGTGGGTAAAACGTGAACTATTGGAGTTAAATATGATGGAAACAAGAAAGATCTCCTCAAGTCGAATCGGACCAAAGTTTGAGAAATGGTGGCCCCTTTGGAGATAAAGCTCCCCCTAGAGTCAGAAATACACAACCAACATTACCCAATATCCATCCAGTTCTTCCTCGCACAAAGGTCTATGTGGGGATAGAATTCAGTTATGCCTGTAAGACAGTGTTCTTTCATAAAGAGCTCCCCCTAGTGAGTGAATCACTGAAATTAAACACAATGTAAACCAGATTAAGATCAAAGAGTCCATTCATACGCAACAAATTTGGACTAAACTGGACCAACGGTTCAGGAATGATGGCATGAAAACCATTGGAGCTAAAGCTATTGTCAGAGATAAACATCCGACATTTCTCAAAATCACTCCAGTTCTTCCTCACACTAAGGTCTATGTGTCTAGTTACTTTGAAAATAATAATCTGAGATATAATGATTATAACGACGAGTGACTATAATAACAAATAGTATAAATTCAACCAATCCCCTCGCAATATTGTTCGTACAAACACGTTCTATCGGTAAATTTCGGTAAAGTTTCTTGCATGTTTTGTCAAAAATAATTGTCCCCCATATTCAGCCGCCAACGTCCGGGGGAGACTCTCTAATACTGTTTATCCAGCGGTTTCATATATCTATATATCATAACTATTTTCATTCAGCCTCACTTTCGTATTATAAGTTAAATTAATTGTTCATATTATTCAATCGTCGTCGCTGTGGCTTCAGAGCCTTCTTGGCGACGCGATAACTCAAAAACAATTTCATGGATCGTTTTCAAATTTTATATCTAGATAGAACTTAGAGTGAGGAAGAACTGGATTCATTCTGGTAAAGGTTGGTTGTATATTTCTGACATTAGGGGGAGCTTTATGTCACAAGGTTTTAAGGCCATAATTTTTCAGCCGTTTGTCCGATTTAGTCAAAATTGTATTTATGTGATAAAAAAAAGTATTTTAAATGTACTTTTTATTAAACCATTTCTTTGATATTTTAAATCTGATCTCAAGTTGAAATAGTTTCACGATTTATATAGCCCTCTGGAAAAAATGCATTCATTCAAACCCATCGGCGGCGGCGGCGGCGGCGGCGGCGGCGGCGGGTCAATCAGAGCCAGCTGCTTAATGATGTTTTGCTTTAAACTTATTTTCATTTTGAGTTTTTAATGCATCATTTAAATGCAAATGCTATTCACTCATTTGCTCTTTCATTACTTGTTTTTAATTACACGCTGGAAAATTCAAACAATTCAATTAGTTTGACGGAACGCTCGACGTTCAGCGCGCGTCTGTCGTCCCGCCGCCCTCCAGAATGAACCTCTCTGAAACCGGGACCCCCCCAGGTTTTCCCCTGGATCTGGTCTCACGGCTTCAAAACAGCCACACGGGTCCAGCGGGACCAGCAACTCGCTGCTCCTGAGACCGGTAAACTTTAGCCTCTGTGTCATATTCTCCGCTCCAGCAGCACTTTACAAACATTTCAATGCGCTCCACGTCGCCCCCGGAGAAAAGTCACGGATCATTTCAGCCGCCGCCCCTCCTGTCAACAGTGAGCCACAACAAGAGGCTGCTAAACCTTTTATTTCGGCGCCGCCGCCGCCATCCGTGTCGCCATTAATACCGCCTATTATTTTTTGTTAATGTCATGCTCACCTCGCAGGGGGGGGGCGGGTGCCGGCGGCGGTTTAGCCTGAGTGAGGGGTCGGCTGAGCGCCTGTTTAGAGGTGACACCTGTTTCTGCTCACTTAGTATGATTCTTTTTTCTTTTTTTTCCCCCCCGCCCTCCCTCGGCGCTCACGTCGGCTGTGGAGCGTTCTCAGATGACACCATCCCTCTGGTATTTGGAGTGGTTGCGAAAGCGAGGGAAGACTCGGGGGGGCCGTAAATCAAGATGGTGGACAAAGGAACGAAATTGAGGAAGTTCTCGGCGTTTAACCTCTTTTCCACTCGGACATCTGTGGAGAGCCCGCTTCAGTTGTAGCATTATAGAAGGTTCTGACCTCGATGTGGACCGAACCATAAATACGTGTTGTTGACATTTAGTGGATGTTTGAGTCGTTACCGCTGCAGTTAAAACCGCCGCGTCTCTCAACCGTAAAATAAAAATCCTGTATAATTTCGGTAAAACACAGGCAGTTGTGGCCTGACAGAATTTTGCGGTTAAAAACGAAATCCTGCGACATTTATAGTAAAATGCCGGCGTTTGTGGTTGCTAGAATTTTTGCAGAAAGAAAAAATCCTGTATATAGTAAGCTAAAAAAAGCTGTGGTTGCCAAAATTAGCTTGAATAATTTACAGTAAAATACCGGCGGCTGTAATTGTCAGTATTCTGCAGTAAAAAAAAAAGATCCGGCGTGATTTACGGTAAATACCGGCAGCTCCTGTGGCCAGAATTTCCGCCGTAGCAAAATGTATCCCTTGTAATTTACGGTAAAATACCTGTAAGCTGTGGTTGCCAGAATGTTGGCGTGAAAAAAACAAAATCCTGTATAATTTACAGTAAAATACCGGTGGCTGTGGTTGGCAGAATTCTGCAGTAAAAAAAAAGGATCCGGCCTATATCGCAATGTCTTGACCGTTACGGTAATTTAACGTAATGTACAAGACATTGCATTGAATTACTGTAAAAAAAACCTGATATGTTAGCCTGTTTACAGTAGCGACGTTAATTAATTAATAAAATGACGGTAAATAAAAATAAATGCACACTTGTTTTAAACCTCACAAATCAACATTATTTCACATCTTTTTTCTGCGAATAGAGAATTTAAAGTGTACATAAAAGGCAGAATCTGTCATTTTGACGGAATAATACGTTTACGGTTCTGACACGCTTCATACATTATGGTCCTTTCTTCTACATTTTACCACAGGTTTGTCTTTTCACAGTGAAATTCTGTATTTCTCCACATATTAATCAAATGCTAACTGTGATGATAATTCCCTGCACCTACTACATTGATTAACCGTTTTAAATGATTGAGCAGAAAATCAATGTAAGGTGACTTTTCACAGTTTTATCTATAATTTCAACAGTGACTTTCTTTCCACTCTTTCCGTGTGACATCAGAACTCTGAATTCCACTCACACATAAAACATTTATCAAACGCGTATGAGATGTTTGAGTGCAATATTCATTATGTGCTATAATTGTTTTTCTCAATTATTTATCGTCGTCTTATCCTCTTCGCTTCTGTATTTTCCAATTGTCTGTTTTTCATTTGCTCTTATCAGAACTAGCGCTCCTAATTTGGTTGTAGGAAAGTTTTTTTTACAATAACAATTAAAGCTTGAACCTAACTTGGCGGTGTTAGAACCTCCGCCGTTCTAAATGCTACGTGTTTGGTGCATTTAAACAGCTGCATCATTTAGCTGCTGCCAGACCTTCTATTCTTTTACACAGACTGTATTTTATTATTAGTCTAACTGTGAACATTTGTATTTCATTTTATAAACTCTCAATGCGAGCCTTTTCATTGTTCTACATCCTACAACTTCTTCTGGATCTTTGCACACGGTAGTTTATGTATTTAGCTCTGCTCTTTTGTACGCAGTACCTCGTAGTTATTTAATATCGGGTGTGACGAATCACGTCGTTCATCTCTTTTTCCCTGTATTTTCTTTATAGTCCTATATCACAGACTTAACCCTAATGTTAGCGTTCAGATCTCACTTTATTCCACTTATCTTATGCTTATCTTGTTACAATGGCATCTTCCAGAAAAAGGGTGATGTTAGGCAGAAAGTGAACATTTTCCGTTCAAAATATGTTGGAAAGAGGAAAAAAACGTCTCGACTAAGGATCTCAGTGATCTGATCTCTGGATAGACGGTAAAAAGCTTTTATTTTGAAAGAGTCTAAGACAGAACCATCTAATGCACTGAAAAATACATGAAAAATGTTATTTATTTTAATTCTGCATGTGGTATAATTACAAATCATGCATACTTCTACACCGATCAGCTGACTTGGTCACAGCTAACAGCTAACAGGTCTTGTTGGTGTTCCTGGTACAACCCACCTAAATGCTGGACTGACAATGGCGTCTAAGATTCATTGTCTAAACACAGCAGCGCGTCAGCAGCTTTAAAAGGTTCTCTTGGTTCTGATGGAAAGGTGTCGGATCACGCAGTGACATCACAGAGCTGGTTTCAGCTGCAAAGGAAAGACCTACGCGATACTGATCAGGCGGTTGTAATGTTATGGCTGTATAGAGAATGGGAGGCTAAAGCTGTTTTCAAAGCCCGATGTATTTCGGGGGGGTTGGGAAACTCCTGAGGTTTGTTTTTCTTCTGAAGAGTCCGACTGTTTGCTTAAACTGCGGGGCGCCGTTTAAATGAAGGTGAGGAGGGGAAACAAAGACGGACAGGAAGCAGATCTCCAAGAGGAAAAAAACAAACATCTTCAATCGCGGCACAGAGGGCACCGCGGGGTGGCCCGGCCCGGAATAACAAATCCAACCCATCTTCAACATGGGAACACCAAACGAGGTCCGATAGAAACATTACAGCAGCAATAAACTCGGATTCTACGGACCTCCGTCGAGCAGGTAGCATCAGAGCGCAGAACGGGAGGAACGTCCTCTTCCTCCTGTAGTTGGTTCTACTTGAATTGAATTGGTTTTCCACTGGCAGGAGCGTCACAAGAACCTCAACATTACATCACAGAGGCACTAGAACCTCATTATTACATCACAGAGGCACTAGAACCTCATCATTACATCAAAGATGCACTAGAACCTCATTATTACATCATAGGGACACTAGAACCTCATGTATTATTATTATTATTATTACATCATAGATTAAATAGAACCTCATTATTACATCACAGAGGCACCAGAACCTCATCATTACATTATAGGGCGCTGTTACCTCATTATTACATCACAGAGGCACTAGAACTATTACATCACATAAGAACTAAAACCTTATTATTGCATCACAGAGGCCCTAGAACCTCATCATACATCAGAGGCACCAGAACCTCATTACATCATAGATGCAATAGAACCTCATTATTACATCATAGAGGCACTAGAGCCACATCATTATATCAGAGGCACTAGAACATCATCATTATATCAGAGGCACTAGAACCTCATTATTACATCACAGAGACACTAGAACTGCATCATTACTTCATAGAGGCACTTGAACCTCCTCATTACATCACAGAGGCACTGCAGCCACATCATTATATCAGAGGCACTATAGCCATATCATTACGTCATAGAGACACTAGAACCTCATTATTACATCATATAGGCACAAGAACCTCATTATTACATCATAGAGGCACTAGAACCTCATTATTGCATCATATAGGCACAAGAACCTCATTATTACATCATAGAGGCACTAGCGCCGTATCATTATATCAGAGGCACTAAAACCTCATCATTACATCATAGATACAGTAGAACCTCATTATTACATCACAGAGGCACTAAAACCACATCGTAGAGCATGAATGTATCGTTCTTCTCAACATGAACGATACATTCATGTAGAAAACAGAACCATGAAATGATGTCACTGTCTCGGCTTTTACCCAGCAGTACTTGCTTTGTATTGCTTAGAAGTCTGGCGTTGTCTTCAAAACTCTCATTGAAGGTCCTTTTCCCTTTGGTGGAGGACCACAGCACATTCTTGCGGAACGTTCTCGTTAGTTCCGTCATCTTCAAAGGAACTGCACGATCTGGGATTGTAAAACGCCGGTCACAAAGTTCTGGTCGGTTACAGTAATCTTGTCTCAGTGTCTCACTCTGAGGTCTGGGAGGTTTTGGTTCTACTCTGGCACCAGTCTTCCTGGCCGGGAGCCCGTTGTTCGCCCGTGGAAAGGCAAAGAACCGGTTCCAAGTTGGTCACTGGCGCCGACCCAGCCCTGCAGCTGCCTCGATGGAAAGAGGACTTATGGATTTGTTGAAAACCGACTCAGCAGTTTTTGAGTAACTAGAGAAATTACCCCCAAAAATTATTCCTGAATCCCCACTAGAGTGGAATGGATGCTGTTCTGGCCCGCTGTGGCGCTGTTATCAAGAAGGTACCAGGTTCGGATCCACATCTTCCGCTGGGATGAGCTCCAGTCCCCGCGACCCTGAACAGGAACAGCGATAATGAATGAATGTTCTGGCCCGTGGGCCATCGATCCACCAAGTGTTGTGGAAGTCCTTCCAGTAGCTACCGCTAACAAACAACAGGATATGGAATAAAACCATAACGTCCTCCATGTGTGTTTAGAAATATATGCAAGTTCTACTTTTATATTTTTCTTTTATCTCTTTTGTTCACTGGGAACAATAAAAAAAAAGTTATTAAAAGTTTTTATCTAGAAGGTAATTCTTTCTCCGGTTCTGATGGAGTTCTGAATCTTTTTCCCCAAAATCCTGCAGACTCTGCTTCTTTTTTTCTTCTTTTCTTCTTTGTTTATGCCAAATGTACAATAAAGTCTTTCATTAGTCCAAATAAGTGGTACCGAAACGGTTTGGTCTAGCATTGATGAAGAGGAGGGACGCAGCCATGAAAAAAGCTGCAGATTATTAGCTATAAAAACAGGGCCGGAGTGGAAAACGCTGCACTGGAGCCAAACGCTGGTTCTGAAATGCTTCTCAGGCTGGGTCTGATACTTCTGAGGCTAAATGGACTGTGCGAGTCTGAACCGGTGCAATCAAGAGAATTCTAGAGGATTCTTTCACTTTTCTGTTTGTGTTTTTAGGGCCAGCGGTGGGGGGGCCGGTCGGACCCTAAGCGAGTCCACCTGTTGTCTGAATCATATAATTAAGACCCAGAAGGTCGCGGGAGTTCTGTCCGCTCCGGAGAGAGGACACATGAAGACCTGTGTATTAAACAAATCACAACCGATCCGTGGTACTGCTCTGAAAAATGAGCTTTCTCTCCGACGTTCCTCCAAGTGGGATTTGCTTTTGTAAACACTCCCACTCTTCTTTAAACGAGTCAAACTGGCCACAGCTGCTGTTCCCCGCAGACGAGAAGCCCACCGAAGGTGAGGGTTCCATATTTTACAGTTTGGGTTTTAGGTGTCAGTCCAATTTTTTGCGGCTCTGTTTCTCAACGTTGTTATTGTGAAATCTGGTCGGCTCTGGTTTGATGCCCAAACCGTGGCTCCGCAGGCATCAGGAGGCAGATGTTCATATTGTTGGTCATTGCTGCGTTTAACCCCATTAGAGCCATCTTTCTTTGAGGGTGGAGCTTGGGGCTCAGCTTCAAACGTTCCTTTGATCTTTCTTTGGGGGTGGAGCTTGGGGCTCAGCTTCAAACGTTCCTTTGATCTTTCTTTGGGGGTGGAGCTTGGGTTTTAGTTTCAAGAGTTTCTTTGATCTTTATTTGGGGGTGGAGCTTGGGTCTCAGTTTCAAGCCTTCCTTTGATCTTTCTTTGGGGGTGGAGCTTGGGTTTTAGTTTCAAGAGCTCCTTTGATCTTTCTTTGGGGGTGGAGATTGGTGCTCAGTTTCAAGAGTTCCTTTGATCTTTCTCTGGGGTGGAGCTTGGGTTTTAGTTCCAAGAGTTCCTTTGATCTCTCTTTGGGGGTGGAGCTTAGGGCTCAGTTTCAAGAGTTCCTTTGATTCTTATGATTTACCTTTTCGGCTTGGAGCTAGGGGCTGATCAGAGACGCCGAAGTGGAAAGCGCAGGAAAAGAGGGGCTGCAGACTATGGAACCGTTGTGCGTTGGCGGAGGTTTGCGAGCTGCAAGTGAGTTACAATTCAATAAAAATCGCAAATGGGCAGAACCATTTCCTCCCTGAACTCTGTAACATCAAATCCCTCCATCCTCTTCCTCCGCTCCGCCTCTGAAGGGAATGAAACCTAGATTATAAAGGCTGTGAGGTCACATGATCAGGCGAGAGTCTGGAGGCGTCAGGGTTGAAATGACATTCAGTGAAATGACATTTTCATCCGTTAGAACATTTTACCCATCAGTGCCGTGGGCGGACAGAGGATTGGACCGCAGCATGTCGGGTCACAGGTTTGCAGGAGCTTTAAACGGAACAATCCTTTTTATTCCCGCACCTTTTGAGCTTTGTGGAAGTTAATGTTGGAATTACTTTGTGGAAAAAAATGCAAAATCATCAGAGAAGCATTTGGTCAGTTTTTTGTGTTTTTTTTAAACATTTTATTTTGCGTTGTGAAGTTCATACATTTGATTTAATTCATGAATAATTCCTTTTGTTGAAAAATGTGTTTGATAAAAATCAAAGTCGGAATATTTGCCAAAAATCAAAAGAACTACATTACACATATTTTATTTATTTCAGTCAATTATAGATTAAATCTTTTCTACATTTACCATAAAATAACAGATGATTTAGTCCAGCATGAAAAATAAAAAAAAACAGACTTTAAATTTAAATTATGTTTTTCAGAGAAAATAGGGAATTTAAATTAATTGCCTTTTTTGGAAAAGCATGTTTTTAGAAAACTATTTGACCCTTATTAAACTTATTTTTGGTTGTATCTAATTACATAATTCTGTTTACTAAGTCAAAACAAATTCTCAAAGGCCTTGTTTAAGCCTCCTTTACCCGTGGTGTCCCCCAGGGCTCCGTCCTTGCCCCCTTATTGTTTGGCATATGCATGCTGGCACTGGGTTCACTTTATAAACAGGTTCGGTCACATTTTTCGATTAGAGACTCAGAATTTACTCAACCCAACAGTTGAGCACGACATTAAAGGGTTTAAAAAGAAAAGATAAAAATAAAGAGTCTGTAGAGAAAGATTTGAAATTTAAAACTTTAGGGTCTTTTAAAAGGACGACCCTTAAAAGATGCATTTTATTCTTTTTCCCCCCATCATTTCAATTCATTTATACATAATATAAATAACTTTGGGTCAAATTGAACTTCCATATTGAAAAACTTTTCTCTTTCTTTTTGAACATTTATCCAATAGCCCGTTTTATTTCGACCAAATTATATGCGACAGATGATCTCGACATACCTCAACCGAAAGATTTAGCATAATTACAGATTCAGTTTGGCGCTGCGTTCATTCATGGCCAGCTAGAAACGCTTTTCCTCCGTTCATTTGCTGAAATGATCATTGGAATCACACTGGAAATTCTTTTTAAAGTCGTCAAAGACGCGTTGGACTTCATACAAGAGGTGCGAAGAAGTCTCCTGAACTAAACAACGAGCTCCCAAATCTCAGAAAATGAAATAAACGTGAAAAATAATAATGTAGATTCTCATACGATCAGATCGGCGATGCGTTCAGGTGCGTCGAACTTCCTCCATAATGACCAATTCTATGTGATGTCAGCAGGAACACCGGGGGGGAGTTTGAGGAACATCAGCAAATGCAGTACTTTTTTTTTTTTGTTCTTCACTTTCTACTGCTGCGTTTCTCAAATGTCCTACAGACCGTAAACACATCATTACAGGATACGCAGAGAGCCGTGACTCATGCCTTTAATGATTTCTCCAAGAAAGCGGTGGACGACACTAAAGAGCTTACAGATTCTCAAACGGGTCGGACGGGTCCAACCAGTCATGTGGTCCGTGACTAACGGTCCATAGAAGCTTCTCAGAACTTCGTCCCAGAAAAAACACTATTATTATTTTTTGTACATGATTGGTTGTCGTCCCGCTTAACTTCTTTGGCCTTGGTAGGACGCTGTCTCCGCGTCCATCCTGGGGGGACAAGGATTGCTGGTATCGTTATTTCCTTCCCTTTAGCGACTGAAAGCCCAAAAGTTCCTCCAGTCAGAAGCGGGTCTCTCTGACTTTATCTGGGTTTTGTGCGGGGCCCGTCTTCCGTTTCTCAGACGACTTCTTGCTCTGTTTACTCCTGGAGGTTATTCTAAATATGACCCCTCCTTCTGTTTCCTGTCCTTAATTTTCACCGTCTAGTAAAAAAAAAAAAAAAAAAAAAAAGGTTTGAAAAATAAAGCAAATACAGGAAGTGACCTCCGGGTCGAGGCTGCCGTTTTATTGGACAGAGACAAGTATACGGTGTGCGGTGGAACCAGATGTTGTCGGATCACAGGGCAGAGGAGCGAGGTGAGCGGAGGGGAAAGCACCACCACCTGTGGAGGGGAGGCGCCGCGGCGGGGGACCATCTGGCGGAGGTGCTGAAAGTAATGATCATAGGAATAGAAAGCGTGAGTGAGGAAGAGGATTCATAGCTTTCTCCGATTTACACTTCAAAGCGGCTTCAGCCACTTAAAGGAGCAGGCCGGTGTTTTTTTCCCACTGGACGACGTTATGCTTAGCATGAAAACAGCAACCAGGGGTCGGTCCCATCTTTCAGAACTCTCCACCTCCCAGCCCTAAAGATCGGAAACCACCGCAGGACATTTAAGTAGGCGGGAATAATTCCACGACACAACTGAAACTGAAAACTATGAAAGCTGCGTAAATAATACATAGAAGTAATGTGGTGAATACTATGTGATCATTTAAGAGTACAACAGAGCATATTTGATGTTTTACGCCATAAACCTCAATTATTCTTGTAAATACATGTTTGCAACACACTCACCAGAGTAGAAGCTTCTTCCTCCGAGACATCAAAGTCTCATCTCTCAAAGACATCAAAGACATCAAGGTCATACAGTACGTCATAATTAGCCCTGGAACTCTACGAGACAGGACCTGTTGAAGGGGCAAATCTGTGATTCTAAAAGAGAATAAAAATGTCTGACTCCGCCCCTTTATTTGGCGTTACGGCTGAATGTGTCGCCTCCAGTTTGGGTCAGTGGCTGAGAATTGTTCCCCTTTCATCTTTGTAGATTTTTGTAAATATAAGCTTACAACACAATCGATTGTACACCGTCTTTGCCGAGGCAGTTAACGTTTCCAGAGATTGAAGTTGCATAACAGAAAAGACATCAAAGCCGCATGTCAAAAATACATTGTCACATGTCAGAAAGACATGAAACTTCAAAGTCACATGTCAGACAAACCAGGACATCAAAGTCACATGTCAGAAAGAAATACATGAAACATCAAAGTCACATGTCAGACACACCAAAGACATTAAAGTAACATGACAGAACTACATTAAAGTCACATTTCAAAAAGAAAGACATCAAAGTCACATGTCAGAACTACATAAATGGCACATGTCAGAAAGAAAGACATGGAACATCAAAGTCACATGTCAAAAAGAAAGACATGAAACATCAAAGTCACATGTCTGACAGACCAAAGACATCACAGTCACATGTCAGAACTACATAAAAGGCACATGTCAGATAAACCAAAGACATAGAAATCACACATCAGACATACATCAAATACATCAAAGTCACACATCAAAGACATCAAAGATGTAGACAGAGATGGTCAAAAGAGGAAAGTGAATTAAAATTCTTGTTTACGCTCTTTCATGAAGACTTGTTCCAAAATGTAATAGATTTCTGCCTAAATCTGTTAAGCAGTTTATATATATAGATATATACTTTAATGATCCTGTTAAGGAAAGGTCACAGCAGTTACATTCAAGGTCACGAAGAGGAGGAGTAAGAGGAAGAAATTTAAAAAAATGTAATAGAGGGAAATCGGAAGCTAGAGTTGAGGGTATATAACAAATAACCCTAAAGAGAAAAAAAGACAAGACAACGGTGTAAATATTGGTATGGCAGTGGAAGTATTGCAGCGGGAGGAAGAACTTATATATTATTAATTACTACAGATATTAAATAACTAAAAATGTGTCCAAAAGTCATGTTTTGGACAAAATACAGAATGTCAGGCAGTATGTTGATATGCCGATGCTGCGGTGGTTTCTGTCTACAAACAGTCTGACCTCAGCTGGCAGGAAAGACTTCCTGTCGCGTTCCCTCCTGCGATGCTTAATAGACAGGAATGTTGAAAAAATAAGAAAGAAGCTCTATCAGTCATGATAAAGGAAGTAAAAGCGGCTCCTTTTCTCAGATCTACTCCCAAATTTAAAGGCTCATTCCTCCAGTTTCATGAAAATACTCATTAATGGTTTCATCCTGAAAACATAACGTTGTTGGTGGAAACACTGGGAAAGTTGTTCCTGGTTCAAAAACAAACTGTTTGGAACGTTACACAGGGCAGAAGGATGAAATGATGACGGGGGTATCAGGACCAGATGACTGAGGGAGGCTCATCAATCACGGGTTTGTTTAAAGGAAGGCTTTGTTTTTATTTAGTTGGTTTTATTTTTTGGTTTTAGAAGCAGTCATAATGTGTTTTTTTTTTTAAAGGTGAAGTAATCATTTCTCAACAGATGGGCTCTGTTCTGCAAACAGGAGTTGTTTTCAGTAGTGGAGGTTCTCCAGCCGAACCCACAGCAGCGTACAGAACCGGTGTCATGTTAATTGGCCCGGGTAGTTACTCATCCTCGTCTTAAACGGACCTCCAGAATTAGAGGTCCTGTAAGTAGGCGTTACCTCGTAGAATGACGTTCTGTTGGACAAGCTTCTGGACGACTTTTTAAATGTTGAGTTTTCTACTTCAGCTGGACGGTGACCACCATTGAAACAGGAAATCCCACCCAAAGTAATGTTGGCCTGCCCAACAGTTGAAACGCATCCAACGACAAACATTTGCTGCTAGATGAGGTTAATGAAAAGTTTTAAATAATAAAGTTTCAACTGGAGAAGACGAAATGAATAAAAGATGAGTGATTTATTACAAGAGAAGATGTTTGATGACGAGTCTTTGGTGATTGTGATCGAAGGGTCGGTTCCCTGAGCAGCGGCAGTATGGAATGTCCCAACTTTAGATACCGGTGGTGGCGGCTGATGACTCTGATAAGGTTGATGGATCTGCGAGATCCATCAACCTCAGATACAAGGTAAAAGCAGAAACAAGCATCAATAAAAATATAATAATCATTCTATAAAAATATGACCAATAAGCAGCAATGTTAATTAAAAGTTATAGGTTCTGCTAATAAGGAAGGAATTAAGTCCCTTTTTAAAAGTCTCAGTCGTCTGTGGAGCCCTCAGATGGTCAGGGAGGGCTCCAAAGGCCGCGTGCAGCTGACCTTAGTCCGCGGAAGGAGGAGGCGGTATTAGTGGGTAGAACGGAGGGATCGTGTCGAGGTCAGTGGGGTAAGTAGTTCTTTTAGGTAGGGGGGTGCGTTGCCGTGGAGAGAGGGTCGTATTTAAAAATAGCAGCTGATGACGAGAGGTTGAACATGCAGGTGTGACAGTGATTGACAGATGAGGCAACCTGAATGAGAGCAGCTGATATCAACTGATCAACTCCCATCAAACGTCCTACTTTGATGTTCGAAGGGGAATGTGTTTCAAGGAAACGACTAGCTAATATTCAAATACATCCGTGTGAGTCTGTGCTCGCGTTGCCTGAGCGTCATCGACCACGAAAGCGTCTCTTTCAGATTGCGTGTGATTTTCGATGATTCATCGTTTTCTCCCTCCAAGCGGATGATTTCCGTCTTTATTTTCCAGGTAGGGAGCATCTTCGTCCTATTCCCTCTCAAAAGTGTAAGTAGCCGCAGTGCGACACTCACTGTCATCCTGCTCTCCCAGCGTGGCGTTCCTTTCTAGAGCCGCTTCATTCGCCACAATAGACTTGTGGATCAACCCCGAGCGGCGCGTGATTAATCCCCAACCGCCGCAGCAGGTGTCATCCCGCGCCTTTATCCCATCAGTCATCTGACACCCGTGGACGTTAATCACATCTTGCGTTGTCGGTGCGACCTCGCAGATGGTCCACTTTGCCCCCCCCCCTCCCCAATCAGAACCCGAGCGAGCGGTTCCGACTCCTTTGTGTCGCCGCCGAGGAGACGTGTAGATGTTGCAGGGGGCGTACAGGGAGTGAGTTCTGTGACGACGCCGGTAGGGATGAAGATTAATGACGCCGCCAGTCCCGTGTCTCCCGTTTAATAATGCTTATTCATCAATGTCAGCGCACGCCGCCGGCCATGCGCTCGGCAAACCAACGCCAAAATGAACTAAACACCGGCGGACTCCAGAACCGGCGGCGTTCATATTCGCCCACCTGCATCTTTTTGCGGGTGCGTGCAGAAGAACGAGCGAAGAAACCCAGCTGGAGTTTTTACGCAGATTTGCGTACAATGCCACGAAATAAGCGCGGAGTACGTGTAAACGCGTTCTTTGTGATTTGGAAAAATGCGTGGTGGCACAACCGACCGGCGCGGCGCAGAGATGAAAGGCTGGATATGAAGGTGGAGAAAAGAAAAAAAAAGTCAGCGACCTTTGGCCTTCTGCTGCGGCGGCGGCGGCGGCAATGAAAGCCGTTTTGTCTTCAGCGTTTCTGCTCTGAAGACTGTGACGGTGTTGATCTCGTCCTCCCACAGCTTCCACTCCTCTTGCTCGGGCATTTCTCTTCCTAATGGAAATAAAAGAGTGGAGATTGGGCGCCGAATGGAAAGAATCGCCGAGTCACTGACCCGAAGCCGAGGCTTGTCCGTCTCAGCCTCAGAGCCTGAATCGGACCTTCGCTGCCCGCCTCCACGCTTCAAAAATGAAGATGTTTGTGTTTCTGCAGTCCACCTGCACGACACCGGTACCTGACAGGAACGTTCCTCTTTCATCTGCTACCCACGCTGAGGGTTGATACTTATTCAGGTGTTTGCATCAACAAGTTGATGAAGATTGTCTCCCAGATGTCAAGTTTTAAATACGGCCATGAAAGACCCAACGGTCCGGTTGTTCTGTTGCTGGTTACCATCAACCCAGACCGAGTTCTGCTGGTTGGATCTGCTGATTGTATCTGATCATGCTGAGATCGGACCCGTGTTTCTCCGACATTTTCCATCAGACGCAGTGGATCGGGTCTGGGGGGGAATTGTGATTAGAGCGTTCTGTTAAACTTAGTTATGTCCCCGAAAAGTCGGGAACGTTATGGAATCTTAACGCCGCCACTGCGTCCGCTTCAGATCCCTCGTGTTAGCGCGATAACTCGAAAGCTATTTCATGGATCCTTTTCAAACTTGATGCCATCATAGAGCTTAGTGTGAGGAAGGGCTGGATTGACTTTGGTAAAGATCGGTTAGTCCAATTTAGTGCACATGAATCACGTCGAGGAGAATTTTTATTTAATACATCAAAGTTTTACTCTAATAATTCATATTTCACTCATTAAGGGGAACTTTTTTCCCCCAAAACTAATTTTTTTGTCAAAACTTCCTAACTATCAGTTCACTATAGTCCAACTTTGGTGCATAAGAATCAACTTTACGAAAAAAGTTCGTATTTTAATCACTTCCTGGAGCTTTTTTTTTTTTTTTTTACAAACCATACTCTGAATTTGAATCGGGGGGGGGGGGGGGGATTCCTTTTACAACAGAAGGGGATTGGGGACTTTTCGGGTTTATACTGTTCCTGTTTGGTAGAGGTAGTAAGAGAGATGAGTTGGACATCTGTATAAATGCAAAGCCGGATCGAGACTGGGGCCTTTTATGTCCCACCCACTTATAAGTGCCATGGTAACAAGATAATCCCTGTGACATCATCTACCAGTGGTTACAATGTTATGGTCTGGCACATTTTCCGGAGGCGAGGCATAATGGGCGTGACATCGGGTGTAATTACACTGGATATGATCCTGTATCCACATGTAATACAAGGATCCAATCAGCAGATTATTACCTCGTCACACTCGTCTCAGAGAGACCCTAATTACCATTTAAGGTTAAATTACAAACATCCCCCCCACCCCCCTCTCTTCACCCCCACCCTCCATGTAGATGTATTTAAACCATATGGATTTGTGCGGCGGGGTTGGTAATAGATTCCTGTTCACCCTTTGACCCCGTGTTAACGGAGGACTGTAACAAATGGGTGTTCCGCTTCACGCCGTCTACCTGCAGCCAGCGCCGTTAGCGCCGATTAGGCCTCCTTCGGTCCGACATGACCGTAAAACGGTTAATTACTGCGTCGCCTGCCAGCAGGAGGCTCGGCCAATGACCAGAGAGCAAAAAATGAGACGTTCTCTCTCTCTCTGAGTTTAAATTTGAGAAAGGAATGCCCCAAAAGGAAATTCCACTCAGAGGGGTAGTTGGAAACGGAGTTAAATAAATACAGACGGCTTTTCCTCCATTATGCTCAAATTTCACTTCTAAATTTGCCCGAACGAACTGCTCAAATAGCCGTACTCTGATCAGCCATAACATCATAACCTCTCACAGGCGAAGGGTATAACCTTCATGTTACATCATGTGGACAGCAGGGGGGCATGTGCTTTTCTTAAATGGGCAAGAAATGGCACCTGAACGCAACATGGGAAGTAAGTAATGCCAGCGTGAAGCTTTGAGGAATGGTTTTAGTAAGAAAAGTTCAATGTTTTGACTTTGCCTCCAAATTCCCCGGACCTCAATCCAATCCAACATCTGGGGGATGTTTGGACTGAAGAGTCCGATTCATGGCGGGCCCAGCTTGTGGCGTAGGAGGACTTATAGGACGGTGGATCCGGAGAGAAGATCAGGCTTTCTTACCTGAATCAAGGTTTGGGTTCTTGTCGCATTTCAAATTTTGGATCTCGTTAATTTAGGCTGTAAAAGACCCAAACCAGTGTGATCCAAAGCAAGACCACCTCTTCGGTTGGACCAGACTGGCCTTTTTGATCTGGACCTTGATCTGGGTGAGGGTCCACTTGTAGTTTGGTTCTGCTCTGGAGGAAATCATCTTCTGAAAGCCTAACATTGTTATAAAGATTAGACTTTCTACAGACGGAATGAACAGACTTGATTCTATCTGATGTTCGGTTCCAGCACCGATCCGCTGGATCGTGACACCCCCCTTCTCTTCTGACCTTTCTGGAAGTTCTTTAATGACCCGGAGCTCACATCCTGCTGCGCACGGATCTCCTCTCGAGCAGCCAACGCTGTGCAGAGCTTGACATTTAACCTTTGCTTACATCTGGCCCACAACCTCGGCTGCCAAACCTGCTGGAATCATTGATTTTTGTGTCACAGTCTTTTCTTCGGTACAGTACCGAGACGTCCCTCCAAGTAGATCCAATCCCACATTTCATCTCGATGTACGGAGGGAAAGTCAGACATCCTGTCTTCAGCAAGTTTACAAGAAATCCTCTGGTGTTTTTATGGAAACAAATCTCTCTTAGAGAAGTAGGTTGTTTTTTTTTGGAGGCAAATTCTTTACAACGAAATGCAAAAAAATAAATAAGTTGAAGTTCGTAATAATTTGAAACTGTCGAGAAAAGTTCCATTTGAAATCATTCCAGGTAAACATGTTGAGTTTGTCAAAGAAAATAATCCTTTTTATTTCACAAGGTGTCCTTCAAACGTAAACAAACCTGACTCTTTTTAAGAAAAAGCTTTACGGCGTTGCCATGGAAGCAGAAAAATAAACATTTTGTGAACATTTTCTAAAAAGCAAAAAAATCTTCCCCTCCGGCGTCTGGTTGATGTGTGAGTTTGATTGACAGGCTCAAGGCGAAGACTTCAGACTCTAAAAAACAACAAGCCACAAATGGAATGTTTTCCTCCTGAATCCAGTCGTTCTACAGACTGAATAAATGAAACTTCTATACAAAAGACTCGGGGGATGAAGAGGAACGGAACACAGTACGATTCGGGTCGGATGGTAGACGGGGCGAAAGCTGTCCCTTAAGGAAAAAAAACGATGTTCTGATGAGAGAAAATAGAAGTTTTCTTCGTTGATACAACAACGATGACATTCAGATTTATATCACTGGCATCTCTGCAGGAGTATTCATCAGCCATGACATCGTAACCCTTTTGCCGCCAACGTCTCCGACTCCACCAGAACTCTGAAGGACTGCTGTGGTATCTGGTACCGAGGCTTTAGCACGAGGTTCTTTATAGTTAGGAGGTGTTTGTGCAGAACATCCCAAATTTGCTCGGCTGGATTGAGATCTGGGTAATTTGGAGGCCGAAGTCAATACCTGGAACTTTTCATCGTGTTCCTCAAATCATTCCGGAACCGTTTGTTCTGTGAGCCAGGGGGCGTCGTCCAACTGGAGGAGGCCATTGCCAATAGGGAGTACTGTTTGGGTGGTACTGGTCCGCAGAACTGTTAAGGTAGCATGACTGACAGCACAGGCATCACGCCGGCTCCCCTTCTTCCCATAGTGCATCTTGGTACCATCTCTCCCCCAGGTAAGCAACACAGACTCACCTGGATGTCCACATGATGCACCGGGTAAGGCCAGATCACCTTGTGCCATTGATCCCTGGTCCAGTTCTAACCAGTGAAAGAGGTCAGCGTGAGACCTCGGCCCAATTCGTGTTCTGACACCTTTCTATCAGAACCAGCATTGACCTTTTCAGCAATTTGTGCTACAGCAGCTCCTCTGTGATCCGAGTATCAAGCCTTCGGCGCCTATGACCCAGTTAGAGGTCCACCAGTTTCTCCGTTCTTAGACCATTTTGGTGGGAACTAACCACCGCAGACCTGAAAACCCACCAAGGTCTGCGGTTCTGGAGATGCCACGACCCGCGGATGGTCGTCTAGCCATCCACTTTTATTATACTCTCCAATTTTTCCCGCTTCCAAACATCCACTTCAGCGAAGATCGTTCCCACGCTGCCTGAAATGTCCGCGCCACCGACAGGCGCCACGGCAACCAGATAATCAGTGATGCGTTGACTTCACCTGTCGGCCGTTATAATGTTTCTTCACCGATTGCCGCGCGGCAGCGGCACAAATGATCTTTTGGATCTGGTGGATTTGTAATTTACCGCAGCATCAGGTCCTCGGCAGAAACTTCTGCCCGTATCCCACTTCCTCCACGTTCGTTATCGCGCTCTGAAGCCAGGCTGTTTGACATGCATTAGACGACTGTGTCCTCTCACACGCTATCAAAATAAAAGCCCGCGCCCACGTATCCACGACTCCCGCCGTCATGGATGTAATCTAGATAAATCCGTCTGCCTCGCTTGATAGGAACTGCAGCAATTTTCTGATCCTGTGGCGGGGAATCCTGGCAGCATACGGAAGTGATGCTTTTCTATTTAACGAAAAAGTTTGCTTCGGTTTGTATCCGTTTATTCCCTGTTTGCTTTTTTCGGAGGAGAAAATATGCAGAAGAAGTGCGTCTATGCTTTTTTTTTCTACCCCCGGTACTTAATCTGCATTAAAGATTAGATATTTAAAGGACCAAATGCAATGAATTTATGGTTAAAGCGATGACAGAAGGTTAAGATCGGTGTCATGACGTGTTTTTTATGAACTTCAAGGACAGTCGGATAAGTTACGTGACCCTTCACACAATCACATGAGAGAATAAAACTTGAAATATGAAATGAAGTCTGCCGCAGTTTCAAAGGACTACTAGCGCTAGAATCAAGGGGAATGCTGGGAAACATCCTGGAGAGTAGCCTCTATCACAATCCAAACCTCCTCCTGGTGATTCAAATCTGAATTAATTCATCTTCTCTTCCTTCAGCGGCCCGAATGTTGACAAAACCAGCTGCTTGGATTTCTTCTTTACGTTCGAGTCGGTATCGCGCCGTACGCCAACGATGCCAGAGGTCTGCGTTCTCTCTCTCTCTCCCTCTCTCTCTCTCTCTCTCTCTCTCTTTCAAGTTGCACGTGGTTGATGAATGGCTACTCAACTGTAATGCAACGCCATTGGCTACGGCCATAAAACATAATCATGGATTTAACGTCACCCTTTTTTCCCCACAAATTAATTGGACTCCGGACTATAAAATGATCATTCTGAACCACAGTGTACCGAAGAGTCCAGTTCCATTATCACGACACCGGACCCTTGAGATCCCACCTGGCCCCCCGGGGATCCATCACCTGGGCTTTCTCCAGCTTTCCTGCGTTTGTGTCCAGACGTTCTCTTATTTCTATTAAACGCCTCGATGGGATTCACAGGGCGCTCCATCATTTCCTTCCTCTTTGATCGAAGCTGATGGGAAAAAAAAAAGGAGCGCTTATTGTGCCGGAGCTCCGGGGTGAGGAGGCTGGGACCCTCGGGGTCGGCTGTGAGCTCACACAGATATTACATCGTGTTTATCTCAGAGGGGAGGTGGGGGGATGGCAGACGAACTCTGTACCAGTCTCCTGCAGGATGACTTATGTCACATGTGTCAAACCCGTGGCCCGCGGGCCACATCTGGTCCACACAGCAATAATGTCGGCCTGCGAGACAATAGCTAATGTTTATAATAACAAACACAAACACAACAGATACTACAAATCCCATAATGCACTGCGGCAGCCGGCATGTCAGTCAAGAACGCGTCTCTGTAGTAAGATATGACATTTATCCAGTTCATCTAATTAGTCCGTAGAAGAAATGCTACGGAAAATGAAAATATAAAAAAATAACAATAATAATAAACATATTAGTGAGCCGCGTTAAAAACAAGAAAACACATGAAGTTGTTCGTATTTAACGTGAAATGCACCTTCATGCTGCTCATCGGCTGTTTTCTGAGGCGCAGCTGCTCCTGGCTGCAGGTAAAAGTTACCAGGCGCAGCATTCTACTTTTACTGTTTTATTGTGACGGAAGAAAGAAACGGATAAATCAGAGACAGACTTTTGACCGATCATTTAAAGTTTCAGTAGATAGTATTCATTAAAAAGATGAAATATGAAACTTACAAAATAAAGTTTTTACTGGCTGTTATTCATGCCTGTGAATAAAAACTTTTCATTGGGACTCACTCTGCCAGACTTTGATGTAAATATTAGTTACGCCGATGTATTTTTGAATTTAATTTGTAATTTGAGTATTTTCTGTTGAACCCTGACTTTAGACCCTGACCTTAGACCCTGACTTAGATCTTAGTCAAGATCTAAGTCAGGGTTGAATTTGACACCCCTGACTCAGATCTTGACTACCTTCTGCTCCAACCCGTCCTTCAGGGTCAGGTACGAGTGAAGGCCATAACTTCTGGAAGATTAAAGCCGCTAAAGCTCTTCACCAGAGGCCAGAGATGCTGAAGGCTGCCCTTTGACCTCTGACCTGTCCCATGAGGGGCTTAGTGGAAAAAAAAAAAAAATCAAACCTCTGCTAACCATAAGCACGGAGCAGATGTAACGCTTTGAAGCAAAAAGATATGAAAGTCGGCGTGAGACCTGCTTCTGTTTAATCCATCTCTCTCTCTCTCTCTCTCTCTCTCTCTCTCTCTCTCTCTCTCTCTCTCTCTCGGACCATTCCTCGCTGTCAAGGTGATGTTGCCGGGCAACAGCCAAGGGGAAATCGGATTCAGGAGCGGCAGAGGCAAGGCTGAATGCCTCACACGTCTCTTCCTCTCACGCACAAACATCTCTGGCAGGAGAACCTCGATCTAGATGCTGCAAATCCTCCCAAATCCTCCTCGACTGTTTATTTTCATGTGATTCCGAGCCTCGCGACTCTTCGGCCCGCCGTCATTGATCTCACACATGCTGTCCCTGCAGCCACTTGTGATGAAGATGCTGGGTGAAGTAGCTGTCTCGATGTGCCAGGAGACCCCCCCCCCCCCCCCCCCCCCCCACACACACACACACACACACACACACACAGCTAGAAGAGGTGTGAAGGGAACACTGTGCCGACCTTGAGTGGACGGCGGTCCCAGACGTAATCGTTCCTCTGTTTGGACGTCACACAACCGGACCCCGACAGCAGAGGTCGTGAAAAGTTCAGGTGCAAACTTTACGGGGGTGACGGGGGGTTTACGGAGCTGAAGTTCACCGTTTATGTCGGGATAAATGGGTTTTTGGAACTTCGCTGCGTTGAGGTGTTGGTGGAATCCTGTTGCGAGGATTGATGATCTCCTCTTTAAGGAGTAGCAGCGGATGCCTAGAACCTGAAGGGTCCGGGGTCTTCGTCGAAATGGACTCTCCGGCTGAGTGAAGGTTCAGGATGAACTTCTACATCTCGGGAAGAAAGAAGAACCTTTTTGCATTCATGGTCTCGTAGGAGCCCCTTTGTGAAGATTTGCAAACAGTTTGCTCAAGCGGTGAACGGGTGGGCTATGTCCTACATCATGGTCGGGGCCACAATCCACCTGGGGCAACGCGCGGTGGTCACATAGTGTCAATAAATGACATAAGACTATAATATATGAATATGACATAATAATAATAATAATGAGGGAACGGTGGGCGGCCCCCTTTGAAGCGCCCGGGGAGCATATTGGGTTCAGGGTCTTGCTCAAAGACCCCGCGACATCGGACCCTAGGCATGTTACACCTTCAGGAAATACATAACTTTTATGTTGTTTCTCATCCATACAGGCTTTTTTATCTTCGTCTTTATTAAATAATGGTGGGCCTGAAGTCGAGCCGAGGTTTTCCTTCGGTTACAGTTGACTAGCTGAACTTTCGAGCGCCTAATGATCCTCATTGTTGTTAGAAATATCGTAAATGTTAGTATACTTAGTATACTTATACTTACTACGTACATCGATATTAAGTCAGAATTATAGAATTCTGCCCTCAGACAATCCCTGAAAGAAGAAAAGAAGTTTATTTCCCTTATATGAAACAAACAAACAAACAAACAAACAAACAAACTGTTCGTTACAGTAAGTTTGGGGGAATAGTCCGAGCATGTGGAGCCAGAATGAGACGACACGTGGATTTAGTCTCAATCACGGTTCTATATTTGACTCTCTTTGTGTTTTTGGGCCCGTGAACATGGACCGAGTCTTCTCGCCCAGAGAAGCTGCAGCTGAGCATCATTAACTCCCCTTCGGCACGGGGGTCCGCCGAATCCTGAAGATCCCTGTTGTCAGTGCCCCGCGAGTAGAAACGATTTCATTCCGTCACTTTCTCTTCATACGGGGAACTTTTACACTTCGGCTCCATAAAGACTTCCGGGTCCAGGATGTCGGACTCGCCGGACCTGAACCGTCCTGCCGATCCCGATTAAACCAACCAATCCTACACCCCCGACCCACCTTCCCTCCATCTCTTATTCATGGTCAGGTCATCTTGGCAGCAGGGCAAGCATAGTATACCAGATGTTCACCTCCCCAGCAACACTCTCCAGCTCATTTCGGGGAGATCACCAGGCCGCTACAGATATAAAACCATTCCAGCAAGTACTACCCTGCGACAGAACCTGGCTGGGCGCTCTGGAGGCATCCTCACCCGCTGCCCGGACCACCGTAATGGGCTCCCTAATGGGAAGTCAGCAAATAAGCAGGGATGCTGCGTCCTAGCTGAAGCAAACGCTAGCAGTGACGAGAGCGAACCTTTAGGAGAACTTGTGCAGTAGATGCTTTTGGACAGCAGGGTTTTCTGGGACCTTGTCAAAAGTCTCAAATTCAATATCAATCAATCAATGATAACGAGCTCTTGAAATATGGGAAAGTTAATTTAACGCAACTTCATGCTTCAACTTAAATTTAAAGCTTCTTTACCGAACAAACGCACCATTGTTGCTGTCCGATCTTCCAGCGTCTTTTTTTTTTTTGCTGCTATGGTCACGAAATGGGCCTTAAAACAAATTTATGACGGTCTTAAAAAAGGTTTTAAATTAAACTTGTCGAAACCTGGAGAGGCCCCCCGGATTAGGGGAAGAGTTTTCCGGCGAGGAGGCGGGTGTACGAGTATACGCGGATATGATCGTTATCTATCGGACCAGCATCGACTGTATCTGAAGTCTTTCTGATCAATTCCTTCTTCTTTAAACAATCATGTCTCGGTTTCCGATGTCAGCTTTGATGTCTGTACAAACGGCCCCGATGAAATTCCTGATAGGCGTGAGGTCGTGGCGTTGACTTTTCAGCGGCGAGTCCTTCGCTTATATCAAAAGAAACTTCATGAAATGCACTTCCTTTAATCTCACAGCGTAAATTGCTCCGAGGAAGTTCAGGGTTTCCATTTTCAATTCAATTCAATTTTTGCGCAAAGAAACATCAAAGCAAGCCGGTGTCATTTCAGCCCTCACAGGCCAACTCTTTCAACTTGATGCCGTCATTTCCCTCCCCAGTTCAGGCATTGAACGCCTCAGGCGGGTGTGCGGGGAGAGGAGAGGCGAGGAGAGGAGGTGGGGAGGGAAGGAGGCCTCATGGGCATCAGGCAGGAGCGTAAACAAGCTTCAGAGAGGCCCGGCAGAACCTCAGACCTGACCCAGGGTGAAACCTGACTCATTAGTTACATGCCAGGCCGCGTTTGGAGGAATCGCAGCGAGCGCCACGGACCGCGTCACCCTGAACTCCACACACGGCAAGCGGAAGCGGCGTTGCTAACGGGGCAAAGCGGGCAGAGATAACGTGCCGCGTTTAATCGCAGAGCCTCTGATGGAAAACAGGGGAGTTCCAGCCGTAAACTCAACGGCTTCATCTCGCATCTCAGCTTTTCCTTCGCCCGTTGAAGAATTTCCCTCGCTGATCTCTGGTGAGATTTCGCCAGAATTCCTTCGCCGTGTTTTTAAATGAGAGGTTTGTCCGCAGCTACGAGGCGCCTCAACATTCCCGAGGAGGAACCGGCGCTTGGCGGGAAGGACCCCCGTTCTCCGCCTGGATCAGATAAACGTGGTCGTACGCTACAGCCGGGGCCACTTGCGCCGAAATCCATCCACGCGCCGCCTTATCGCCAAAGGCAATCATTGATTTATTACAGGCGGTGAATACTGTCCTTGTCGGGGCGTGGGGAACACGTGCAGCTATCGCTTCGATCGTGTCAAGACAAAATACGCCGATGAAAACCTCAAAAGGTGTCCGTCTGCTGCCGGAGACCCGACCGCTGAGACGGTCCTTCCCTCCGACGGCTTCTTCTCCGCTCGTCTGATGATTGATAACCGGGCCGCAGACGTTTCAGGAAGGAGCCCATTGATGACAGTCCCAGAGGAGCGCTCTGATTGGAGTTCCTCAGCCCGCCCCCTCTGCGCCGCCGGCCCATCCATCACCGGCTGAAATTGGAAGCTGCCCTTGAGTGTCAGCGACCGAGTGTTGATGGAGCTGGCGCTGATCAGATGCACCGATTTGAGTGGCGGGTCGGACCCTGACAGAGATACAGTTTGGATTTCAGCTCACGTCCACCGGACGCTCTGACGCGATGCACCGACGTCGGTAAATCTGGACCTGACGGCGTCCAAATCCGGATCCGTCACGCTGTCCTCAGACGACGCCTGAACTCAGCACAAGTCAGTGCCCTTCAAAGGAAAGGGGAAAAGAAGAAAGCCTCCAATACACGACGTCCCCAACAGAAAGGGTTTATTCCCGAATAGTCAATCCCCCCGATTGAACTCATGTGAAAAAAGTATTCAAATTTAGTGAGACGCGATATACGAAATATACGAGAAAAATCTCCTCAATTCACTTGAACCAGCCGTTGAGAAATGATTGCCTGAGAACTTTCCGAAGTAAAGCTCCCTTTAGTGTTGGATACATACAACTAACCTTTCCCAAAATCAAGCCAGTTCTTCCTCGCACTGAGATCTAGGTGGGTACGTAGTTTGAAAATGATCCATGAAATCGTTTTGGAGTTATCGCGTTAACACGAAGGATCTGCGGCGGACGCGGCGGCCATGATGATTTCATAATATCGCAGACTTTGCAGGGAAATCAAAAATGAAAAAAAAAAGTTATAGTCAAAACTATAAACAAATAATATGAAACTGAAAAGAAAGAGTGTTTTATCGTATAAAACTAAATCCACTGAGCTGGAGGGAGGACACGGGGTGACATGATGGACAGGGTGAAAGGATCACAGACTGACAGGGAGGGGGGAGAAGGAGTATGAGGGAAAACACGGAAAGACTCCATTAAGGAAGAAGGAATGAAGAAATGAACTAAAAACAGGGAATGGGAAAAAAAACAAAAAAAAAACCTCAATATAAATCTTATATTCTCATTATTTTAGCTTATTATTTTTGTCCTTTTGATAAATATTCGTAGTGTGCCGCCCTGTTGTTAATGCCGTCATTGTCATGTGATTGGTTTTGTTGTTTGTTTACATTCAAGTAAAAAATGCTGATCACACACAAAAAAAAAAAAAATTTGAATCAAAGAGGAAACACGGATCAGAATCACGACGGTTAACTTTGACTGTAAAATGAGAAAATGGATAGAAATATAAAGACGGAAGGATCAAAATGAAAAGCGCTTTGAGGCGATGGCGCCGTCGCCCACTTATCAGCAGGAAGGGTCTTTGATACCGGAGCCTGAATGGTTCTTCTGGGGTTTTTCCATCAGTGAGTGAATGATCGTGAAAAGCGATGAGTGTTTCTGGAAAGCCTCTGCCGTGGCTGAACGGACGTTTGTGAGTGGGTGAATGCTTCAACGGTCACTCAGACTCTAAACAAGAGCGTTTTTGAAAAACCCAATCTCCATTTCTAAGCACATTCTCACAATTCCATCTCTGCCGTCTCCGCTCCTCTCCTCATTCTTGACCTTCCCAAACCAAGTCCACTCTCTGACTTCTCATACAAATCCATTATTCAGCGTGTGCGTGTTTCATAAACATGTCGGGGGGAAAAAAAAGCCTCGTCTCGTAATGTTATTGTTGAAGAAAAAAAAAGAAAGAAAGAAAGAAAGAAATCCTGGATCGGCCTCTTCATCCATTTCTTATCCAAACTTAAGTGCTTTCTCTCGCGGGACCCGTGACCGATACCGAACAATGAGCGTGAAAATATGTCGAGTGGTTTTTGTGTAATTCTGCTCACAGCAGACAAATTAATCAACTCACACCAGGGGAGGGGGGGACATTACGTTCTCGCTGGAGGCAGGTAACAATGTGGTTATGTGGCTAAGTGTGATGAGACTCCATGCAAACGTTCCTAAGGTGTTAAAACTGGGAAAACAGGAGTAACTTCTGTGTTTGTAATGTTCACAGCATAAAAAAGACTCTTTATAATCCCACACACTCTTTTTCATACAAGGTTTTTATGATTTATTCGCTGATCTTTAGAAAAAAATGACCAGAAATCGGGTCCTCTGGTGTGAAGCTAGCTTAAAGGAAGTGACATTTGTTACTTCTCTGCTGATATCTATTTGGCATTGAACACTTATCCACCAAAAGAACCTGAAAATAAGAAACTGAACTGGGGAGACTAAAAGACTTTTCAGGGCCGACGGCGATATCTGCCCCTCGCCGTGATGCCGCTGGGCATTTTTTTGCGACAGCGAGTCTATCGGTGGGGTTTGCGAAAAGCATCCAGCTCTGAAGGAGTTGAGAAGCAGTTCAATCGTCCCGGATATAAATGGGTTCAGGGCCCGGCGCACAGATGGCCGCGTCCGGCGCCAGATACGCCGTTGAATAGTTCAGAGCTCGCTCTCTTCTCGCTCTTCAATGGCGCCCTCTCCTTTTTCTCATCGCTGCCTTTTGTGGCCTTCGTGTATAACGCCGCTCCTCCACACACCTAGCAGACGCACACATTATTATTATTACATTATTATTATTATTATTATTATTATTATTATTATTATTCAGCATCGCCTCTTTCCCCGTCCAACACCCGCCCCCTTTTACCTGGGGGGGCGCTACTGCAGAAGGAGATAAAGGAATCGTTTTTTTTTCTTTCACCGCCAATCAGGTCAGCACAATTACACAAACCAGCAAACACACTTCTCGCTTTGTGCCTCTTCAACGCGGCGGCCTCTCCTCTTCCTCGCCTCCTACTGTTAGAGGAGGAGGCAGTGGCCCAAACTAGCAAACGTACACCTCCGACGTTGTTTCTCCTCTTCAGGCCGCGGAGATGAAGCAGACCGGAGTTAGACAATGTGTGTATGAACGTGTGTATGAATGTGTGTATGGATGTGTGTATGAATGTGTGTATGAACGTGTGTATGGATGTGTGTATGAATGTGTGTATGAATGTGTATGAACATGTGTATGAACGTGTGTATGAATGTGTGTATGAACGTGTGTATGAATGTGTGTATGAACGTGTGTATGAATGTGTGTATGGATGTGTGTATGAATGTGTATGAACATGTGTATGAACGTGTGTATGAATGTGTGTATGAACGTGTGTATGAACGTGTGTATGGATGTGTGTATGAATGTGTGTATGAATGTGTATGAACATGTGTATGAACGTGTGTATGAATGTGTGTATGAACGTGTGTATGAATGTGTGTATGAACGTGTGTATGGATGTGTGTATGGATGTGTGTATGGATGTGTGTATGGATGTGTGTATGAACGTGTGTATGAGTGTGTATGAATGTGTATGAACATGTGTATGAATGTGTGTATGAATGTGTGTATGAACGTGTGTATGGATGTGTGTATGGATGTGTGTATGGATGTGTGTATGAACGTGTGTATGAGTGTGTATGAATGTGTGTATGAACGTGTGTATGGATGTGTGTATGGATGTGTGTATGAACGTGTGTATGAACGTGTGTATGAACGTGTGTATGGATGTGTGTATGAATGTGTGTATGGACGTGTGTATGAACGTGTGTATGAACGTGTGTATGAATGTGTGTATGGATGTGTGTATGAATGTGTGTATGGACGTGTGTATGAACGTGTGTATGGACGTGTGTATGAATCCAGTTCCATCAGCAGGTATAAACACCTTGTTTACTGCAGCTTAGGGTCTTTTTGTTGTTTTTTAACGATGTTGATTGACGTTTCATTCCAGGTCACATGACCGCACGACCCGGGATGTTAAGCTAAGCTAGCGAGGCTAATCCAGAAGATCATGAACTGTTTACTTCCCTACATGTGGCATTAAAAAAAGTTTGTGCCACCCAGACCCAGTTGACTTTGTGAAACGGTTAAAGCGGCGAACACGGGGGGGGGGGGTTACATAACGTCTGAAACTCACGCTGGGGGAGATAATGAAAACCAGACCACCAATAATCTCCTTTAAAAAGAAAAAAACCCTACAAGAAAACCATCGTTTGTATTTAACTGTCTGGAAATGATCATGCGCACAATAAATGTTAATTCTACAAACGGTAATTATGTGTTTATACCCCCCGAAAAAATTAAGCTATTTACCTTTCCCACGACTAGAAAGCGTAACTTCCACTTCCTGTTTTCACCTTCCTGTTTGTTTTAATCATCCCACGCCAGCTAATGATGATTTCCCACTTTTCTTTCACGGCGGTCGCTGGATCTGTTGGTTTCTCAATTGGCGTTTAAAGGGGGGGGGGGGGGGAGACTTTTAATCCAAACGCGTTAATTAGCGGGGCGATAGCATCGGCATAGCATGCGAGGATAATGAAACAAACAGTGTCCTAAAAGAAGAGATTAGCAATTAAGCTATTGGTGCGCGGCGGCGTTTCTGTTCCATTGTGGTGCCGTTTAATGTGGCATAGTGATGAACACCGCCGCTGCCTTCATGTCTCAGTGTGTGTGAGTGTGTGTGTGTGTGTGTGTGTTGTTGTGTAATAATAACTTGCTCTCTATTTATTAAAAAGCCTTTGTTTGCTGAAGGACAGTATGGCTGCCGCGTGTTTAACAGCTGCAGCGCCGACACTAAGTGTACAAACGACCCCAAACTTCCTCCGTACGAGGCGACGTATTTCCATCACGCGCGGCGCGGTTATGGATGACTTTATTGTTTCTCTCTGAACACCGTTGGGAAAGGCGGCTGATTTAAATAAATGGCGTTGAGGTAAATGGCGTTTGTTTGACAGATTCCAGGCGGAGGCGGCGCCTCTGAACATATTTATGCGTTAAATTCCTGCGTGTGCATGTCGTCAAACAAACAACCGTCACCTCAGTCAAGTTCAAGAGGGCCTCACATCTGCCCACACACACCTACACATGTACACACATGTAGACACACACACACACGTATACACACACACGTATACACACACACGTATACACACACACGTATACACACACATGTATACACACACATGTATACACACACGTATACACACACATGTATACACACACGTATACACACACGTATACACACACGTATACACACACATGTATACACAAACATATACACACACACGTATACACACACATATACACACACACGTATACACACACGTATACACACACATGTATACACACACATGTATACACACACACGTATACACGCACACGTATACACACACACGTATACACACACACGTATACACACACGTATACACACACACGTATACACACACGTATACACACACATGTATACACACACATGTATACACACACACGTATACACGCACACGTATACACACACACGTATACACACACACGTACACGCACACGTATACACACACACGTACACGCACACGTATACACACACACGTATACACACACACACGTATACACACACACGTATACACACACATGTATACACACACATGTATACACACACGTATACACACACATGTATACACACACACGTATACACACACATGTATACACACACGTATACACGCACACGTATACACACACACGTATACACACACACGTATACACACACACGTATACACACACACGTATACACACACACGTATACACACACACGTATACACACACGTATACACACACACGTATACACACACACGTATACACACACACGTATACACACACATGTATACACACACATGTATACACACATGTATACACACACATGTATACACACACATGTATACACACACACGTATACACGCACACGTATACACACACACGTATACACACACACGTACACGCACACGTATACACACACACGTATACACACACACACGTATACACACACACGTATACACACACATGTATACACACACATGTATACACACACGTATACACACACATGTATACACACACACGTATACACACACATGTATACACACACATGTATACACGCACACGTATACACACACACGTATACACACACGTATACACACATATGCACACATGTATACACACACACGTATACACACACACGTATACACACACATATACACACACATATACACACACACGTATACACACACATATACACACACATATACACACATGTATACACACTAGTATACACATACACGCACAGACGTATACACACACACGTATACACACACGTATACACACACACGTATACACACACACGTATACACACACGTATACACGCACACGTATACACGCACACGTATACACACACACGTATACACACACACGTATACACACACACGTATACACACACACGTATACACACACATGTATACACACTAGTATGCAAATACATGCACACACGTATACACACACATATACACACATGTATACACATACACACATGAATACACACACACATGTATACACACACATGTATACACACACATGTATACACACACATTTATACACACACCTACACATGTACACACATGTATACACAAACACACATATACACACACACATATACACACATGTATACACAAACACGTACACACACATGTATACACACACACATATACAAACACCTACACGTGTACACACATGTACACACACACACACACGTATACACACACATATACACACACATGTATACACACACATGTATACACACACGTATACACACACATATATACACATGTATACACACACACACACGTATACGCACACACACAAATACACACATGTATACACACACGTATACACACTTGTATACACACATACGTATGCACACACGCACATATATACACATGTATAAACACACACACATAAACACACGTACACACACACAAACACATATACCCAAACACGTATACAGACGCACATATATACACCCACACACACACATACACACACAAAGACACAAGGGTACACACAGACACACACACACACACACACACACACAAAGACACAAGGGTACACACAGACACACACAGACACACACAGACACACACACACACACACACACACACAAAGACACAAGGGTATACAAACACACACACACACACACACACACACACACACACACACACACACACTGCTCTGGGCTGCTGGTTAGAGCGATCCATCTGCTCCGCTCTAGTTGTCTTGGAGAGCGGCTGATGAATGGAGAGCAGAGGTTTCTACGGCAAGGACACATGGCGGCGATTCCTCCACTTCATCAGCCGCAGCACCGTCTGCTCCGCCCATCTATCCAGCAGCAGCAGGCGGGAACTCATTAACCTGCCGGCTCTCCGGCCGCCAGGACGCCGCTGACCACAGAGAGCGTCTGCTAGAAGAGAACAATCCGTAGCCTCACCTGCTCCTTGTTCTGCCGTGAACTTCTAACCGCGGCGAGGTTTTATGTGGTTTTCTCGACGCAAACACAGAACCAGGATCAGAAAACGTTCATGATGTCCCTGAAAATGTCGGGGATGTTATGGAACCGTCAACGCCGCATCCGCTTCCTGGAGAGCGAGAAAACTGGAGATCCTTCATGTAACACGATAACTCAAAAAGAATTTCATTGATCCACTTCCTGGATTGATTTTTGGAACGGTTGGTCGCATATTCCCGAAGTTTTCAGACCCTAACTTTTTAATCATTGTCCGATTTAGACCAAATTAAGTTTGTACAAAACGACTTGAGGATATCTATCTTGTAGATCTTCTACTTTCTCCACCTTTAGCGGCAACATCTGCAACCATACCCTCCTGATACCTGGTGATCGGTCCCTGACATCACTGGGGTTGAACTTTGCTCCATTCTTCTTTGCAGAACATAAGAGGTGGACTTACTCTTCTGCCTGATAAACGTTGTCTCGCTGCTTGAGCTTCAAATCCCAGAATGACGACCTGACCTTCGGTCCTGCTGCAGGGTCATCAAGGTGTGGTATTGCCAAAATGAAGATGAGCCTTAATGTTCTTCTGGATCAGCTGTGGGATCCACCTCGCCACTCTCCCATAATGCCCTCTTTGCCCAATGTAGTCGGGTCATGAACTCTGACCTGCTGTTCGTTGGATGTTTTCTAGTTATTCCATTGGAGGGATTTTGGTGGGTGGTCCGCCTCTGTGAAGGTTCCCTATTATTCCAAGTCTTCTCCATATCTAGAAAATGTGATTTTGTGGACTTTCACAATCCTAGAAACGGCTTTGAACCCTTCCCAGACTGATGGATTTCAACTACCCTCTGGAATTTCTTTTGATTTTGGCTCAGTGTGCCACTAGTGAGACCAAGGCGCCAACTTCCTGCTTCTGAAGATGCTCCACTGGAGTGATGAAGTGGTTGAACAGGGCCGGTAGTGATAACTGCTTCCAGCTGTTTAGTCCAGCTGGAACCAGTTATCAGCGCAGTCTGGTAGTTAAAGGGTGAAAGTACTTCTTTTTTTTTTTAACTGCTTTGAGTCTCGTTTGTGTATCTTTGTGAAATGGTTCAGCATCTGTGGCGCTTCTGAGGAAAAAAAGGGGCGTCGCCATTCATATGATGTCACATTATGCCAAGTTTTCCTGCTTTTCTTGCAACCAGGATCATAAAAGACAGACGGACAAGAGACGCCGATGTCCCACACTTTATATTAAGTTAACTTAGCTTTAAAATTAGAGCTAAGAAGTATTTTTGTAAAAGGTGTCGCCTAAACTCCCGTAATTAATTAATCCCCGAAAAGTCATGGATAAAACGGATCGAATGGATCGGATTCTTCGAAACCAATCCTCCGTGTCGACGCCATAACTCAAAAACTACTTCATGGATCAGTTTAAAATTTTATACTCACATTTTCCTCAGAGTGAGGAAGAACTGGATTGATTTTAGGAAAGGTGTGCTGCATATTTTCGGAACTAGGGGGCGCTTTATCTCACAATATTTTCACAAGTTCGCAACCGTCGGTCCGATTTTGTCAAAATTCGGAGCATTGAAAACAGGGAGATAGAACTTGTACATATATAATATTTTACTCTGAAAGTTCATAGTTTACCCACTGGGGGGTTTTCTATGACAAATACCTATTGTTTGACGTAACATCACGTTAAATTTGAGGTTTTCCGTCGCAGTAGTTGGGTATTTTTGGGGGATGTACCTTTCCCGTCGGGTACAACTAGCGTAGCTTTATTTGTTTTAACGACTGGGATGCATCGCCTTGAGCCTGCAGCATTTTTTGCCCTTGTGCATTCATGTGTGTGTGTGTGTTAGACGCCCGAGGCAGGGGAGTATCGGCCGTCTCTCTCTGAGCTTATCTAATCTTCCCCGCCGTGTGTGCGTGTGCACGAACTGTCGCCGTCTCTATCTGCGTATCTCCGGCTTCTGCAGGACGTGAATATCAATTTGTGTCTCCCGTTCTGTTGTATTCTAAAGGGCCATTCCGCATTAATAAACCCTTCAGGAGTAAATGTGCCGGAGTTTCACGTTTCTGTTTCTCAGGGAATCTTTTTATGGGTATTTCATCGTGGCGTCGCGTGGACAGAACAGAACCGGTGCGTCTTTTCCCGACACGTTCAAGGAGGCACACCTGCAGCGTCTCCAGGTGTGTGTGAGCCTGAGAGACAGTTGCCCCAGCAGAAGTCATCTCTCATGTCCCCCTCCTGAACAAAAGCCCATTGTGGAGCGCAGGCAGACTGACAGATCCAATATAGCCGCTGCAATAGAAAGCAGATTAAGTCACTGCATCATCGCTTGTGGCTCCTTTTAGACGCCATTAATTGCCATCATCAGTGGCAGCTATTCTTTAGCCGGGAATGAAGAGGTTTAAGAAAAATGAGCAATTTAGCCACAATGGGTTTCAGCATTCCAGAAGGGGTTGGTGGAGTTCGCCGTCCTCTGATAAGGTTCTTCCTGGTTTGATTTTTGCGACCATGATGACAGATAAGTGGTCATTTTTATAAAATAACATGTATCATTATATATTTATGTCCGAGAAAATGATCATTTCTCTGTTGTCTGTCTGTTGGAATAACGGTTTTGTTCATAAGACTAGTAAGACATTTTCTGACTGTTTATTTATTCCCATTTATGCTTAAAATACTTGAAAGATTATCAGAACTTTGGGAATGCTAGGCCTGTTAAAAAAGAGGGGAACCAGATTAGCCCTTTAATGTGCTGCTGAACTTTTTGGTTGAAGACTTTTGGAGTAACTTCTTATTGGTAAACATGACTGAACCCTTTTTATTATGACCCAGGTAAAGGGCCAAGGATAGAGCCCTGGGGATCACCACAGATGAAAGTAGCCAACGAGGAAGGGGCATTGCTGCAATCATGGCTATAAGTCTTGTTTGATAAGTAGGATTTGGTAGAGTAGTCTTCCACTTACCTTAAGGACCTGGCGGTCCACATGTGGATGTATCCCCGAGTAAGATACCGAACCCAAAGTTGTTCCCAATGGTTGTTCCATTGGTGCGTGAAGGATGGCGTGAATGGTTACCGCTCCTGATAAACATGCGGCGCCTAGCATAGCAGCCTCTATCATCATTGCGTGGATGTTTGTGTGAATTGGTGACCGCTGACTCGTGTCATGAAGCGCTTTGATTGGTCCAGCAGACCATTAATACCGTTACCGTTTACTTTGCCGTTTCCACCTGTTTCTATCAGGCACCTCCAAATGCGTCCAGCCGACCCCTGGTGTTTGGATTTTGTTGTAGCGTGTAGTTATCAGTCACGGCAGTCAATTGCCACATTTGTTTAGCTTGCTAGCGCCGGCTGTACAACTTGAACCGACTGTTGCGACTGACAGGACAAAGATATTTGGGACCAGGATCAGGACAAGGCAGAAATTGAGGCATGTTTGTAAATGAGTGGCTTTTGCCGTTACATTTCTAGCCACAACAGGAAAAGCTCTGATGACGGAAAGAGGTTCGAGTGATCGGAACCGTATGGGTGGTCGTTGACACTTGCGTCTTTCTGTCGGCTTGTAATCCGATCACCACTCAATTTAAAACCACTTCCAAACAGGCTCTTAGCTACCCAAGAAACTGGAGTTTGCGTCCCATGTGACATCAATCAGGTTTGTCACCAACCACTCACTCCTGACCCCTGACCCCTGAGGGACTTCCTCGTCTTAAAAATGCCTTTCCTATTAAAACCTGATGTGTCATCAAAGAGCAGGAGCTCCCCGTCAGGACGGAGACCCTTGAGAAGTCTCAGACTCCCTGTGAGTGAGTCAGGCGACGTCAGTCTAACCCATCGACTCACTGAAACCAAACCACGCTCAAATGAACAGGAAGTCCAGTTTGCCGCTGTGCAGGCCTGGTTGATCATCTGCCCACGTCTGCGAAGACTCTGGACTGTCACTGAGTGTAAACAGTATGAGGTCAGCGCCGAGCGCTGGGTCACACACACACATCCTCCACCCAGGAGACCAGAGTTTGTATCCGGTACGAAAGCAAACACATGTCGGTAATCCTTTCCTAATCCCAGCCATGTGGTTCTTGTGCTTCGGGCTTTGTGGTGGAAAGAGTTGCTTGTCGGCGACAGACACCGAAAGGGTCGGTTGTGTAATGGATAGAGGAGGAGCCATGATTCGTGGCGACCACACCCCCCACACCCGTGTGGATCACCTTTGATTTGCGTAGTTTATGTACAATGGAGTAAAATACCGATTCAAAAACTGCAGAATCGCTCAAACTTTGATCTTTGAAGTCACAAGAATGAGGTCATTTTGGCTTTTCTGTCAAATACAGTGACGACTGAAGATGTTATGGGATGTGGCCGCGGTGAGGCCATCCTCCATCTCCGGCATCCTCCTACCAGTAGATCCACTATCCCTCCTCTTCTTCACCGGTCCAAACCATCTCAGTCTGTCCTCTCTGACTTTGTCTCCGAGACGTCTAATCTGGACTTTCCTTCTGTTGTCCTCCCTTCTACTCCTGTCCTTCCTCCTCACTCCCAGAGAACATCCGAACATCTTCATCTCTTCCTCCTGTCTTCTCTTCAGAGCCGCCGTCTCTAAACCATCCATCAGAGATGCTCTGGCCACCATCTTGAAAACCTTTACCTTCACTCCTGCTGCTCCTCCTATGTCCCAGATAACGCCTGACACTCCTCGCCACCCACTCCGCCTTGGCTGCACTGGCCTCTTCACCTCTGAAGTACCAACCCCAAGTCCACATCAACTCCTTCATCTCACTCTTCCTCCACCATCCCTTTCATCCACACACATGTATTCTGTCTCACTGCCACCGCCCTTCATCCCTCTTCTCTCCAGCGCATACCTCCACCTCTCCGGGTATTTCCTCCACCTGCTCCTTGCTCTCACAACAGATCACAATGTCCTCCACCAACATCATGGTCCACGGAGACTCCTGAAGGACCTCATCTGTCACGTGTCCATCACCACAGGAAACAACATGGGGCACAGAGCCGATCCTTGATACAGTTCCACCTCCATCACGGCGTGTCTGCGATGCGTTGAACCTGAACCCTCAATAAATCTCTTTTTGTTCTCCATCAGAATAAAAAATATGCCTTATGTCATACTAATAGTCTTCATTGTGAAGTTCCGGTCCATTTCTTGCCCTTTCCTCATACGACTCACACACCGAACACATCCGAGACATTTTTTTTTTCTCAGGCTGAAGAGTTGTGAAGAGTGATGAATATATTTCTGCAAACTTTTTCCTCCCAACATCAATCGGAAGAGTCGGGCGTCGGTCTGAGCTGCACTTGCGTGATTAACGCCACTTCTCTGAGAGAGAAAATAACCACAGCAGTAGACGAGGGTTCTAAACGCTGCGGGAGCGCCGAGGACGCCTTCAGACCTGTAGTTTGGATCATTTAGTTTTGATGAAGAGTTTTGATGTTATCGCATGAATGGAATTTAAAGTGTCATCAGTCGCTTCTGATAACTGGAGATCAGTCTCTGACATCACTGAGGTGGGATTTGGGCCAAATCTCCTAGCTTAAGTGCGGCGACATGAGTAGATCTTCCAGGTCCAACCACAGCATCTCCATGAGTTTTTAGGTCCAGACTTTGACCAGACCCTTTCATTTTCATTCACCGCTTAATAAGCTTCAGCTCACGGAATGACGACCCGACATTCTCCTTCAGAATGTGGGAGAGCAGGACTTACGTTGTCCTCGAACTCGACGAGTTCTCCTGATCCTGAAGCAGGAAACGTTCCACTGCCACCTCCGTATCCGACCGCAGGTCCGAAGTTCTTCTGGTACAACCTTGTGTTTGGTTTACAGCTTGTGGAACTGGACCCCTGTCTTCAAACAATTCATCCTTTCACTCCTCAGTCCCAAGATTCACCCAAAACCTCTGAGGGTCATCCAGGTGTGTTGATGGAGTTCAATCAACTCCTGGAATTTCTTTTGATTTTTGGAAAGATTGTGGTACTGGTGAGACCTGGGAGCCCACTTCCTGCTCATTTAATGTCTTCCCAATGAAGAAAGAAGAATAATTTCTTTGCATATTTCATTTTCGTTCATGCGGTGTCCCACAGGGTACTGTCCTCGGCCCCCTTTCCTGGGTCATATTATAAACTGGTTCAGTTATTTGGCACACATGTTTCAATAATAATAATAATGGAGACTCAAAATGTGCTCAACCAAACAGTTGAGGGAGACATTAAAGGGTTAAATGGTTCTTTTTAGGCGATTAACCTTCTTTTAGATTCACTTTTCTATGGTCCCAGTCGGTATTAGGTAACTTTTTATTATATACCTTTTTTATTTTGTGTTTATTCAGGTTGTTTTTTTCATGTTCAAGTCTGAAGATCTGAGGAAATAATCTGAAATAAGCACTAAAATAGTCTTTTTTCTTGTTTTTATGCTCCATTCCTCCACAGAATGTAGGAGAAAACCTCCATGATGATGTCATCGTCATCGTCATCGTCGTCGTCGGAGGAGCTGGGTTTTGATGTATCTTTATTAGCTTTTTAAACACGTCCGGATGGATTTGGGCTCTGATGTTCCGTCGCTTTCATTAAATTTAGATCACTCTTCCTTTGGCACTCGTCGGCTGCCGGGTCTCCCTGAGCGGGAAAAAAAGCAACCGCTGCCGCTGTGAATCTTTTTTTTTTTCTTTTTTCTTCTTGGGTCCGTTAAGAAACGTCTCTTATGAGCTTTTGCTGGAAACCATTCGGGGTTTGAAGTACAAAGCGTTCTCCGGTTTAAGGTGTATCATGCGAACCTTTCAGCGTCAGTCAGCAGAGATTAATGCGATGCTAATCTGGATCAGGCTCTACTCGCTATTCCTGCGAAGAAGAAAAAAAAAAGGAAAAAAGAAAAAATCTACCCGGCAGTAACGGCGAGGATTTAAGAAGAAGATACGCCGCTGACAGTTTCCTATCGATGGCGGGAGTGAGATTCCTTCTGAGGCTCCGGCCCGGTTGTCTCCTCGGCACAAAATCGTCTTTTTCGGCTCAGGGGAGAATCGAAGCGAAGAATATTACTTCTCAGAAATGCCTTTTTACAAATTCAGGGGAAATCCGGCTGTGAACAAACTGGGGCGGCGTGCAGAGACGCGTTGAGTTTACACTCTGAAGTGGTGGGCAGCTCCTCCGATTATTCATTTTCAGCATTTTTAAACCGAATGAGAGCGGAGGAGCTAATCCAAAGGGGCTTGATGTTCTTTTTCTCCACCCGCGGCGCAGAACATCAACGCTTGAAAATAGCTATTTACAAAAAGTCATTTGGACTCGGGCTGGGAGTATTAGACGACCCCCCGGTGACTCCGGCATCGTTTCCTGTTTGTAACTGCAGAAAACTCACTCTGGTGGAATCTGTTTCTAACGTTTATGAGATTTCAGCGTGTGAACCGCTTCATTATCTGCCGCCATCACGTTCCCTTTCGTTTCACCTTTAACCCTCGTTTCTTAAAGGCGTACACACGTCCTCTTTCAAGACGTACCTCTCACTGCTGTAAAAATATATACTATTCAACTTATCTTCCATTTTTATTGAGTTAATTGTTTAGACAACATCAATCCTGATCATAAAGATCAATTAATAATATATTTTTATGATTTTAACCCCTAAATATGAGTTTATTTACATAATACAGTTGTTATTTTTAGGATAAATCACATTATGGGCTATGATGATGATGAATAATTAAATATATAGATGCATTTTTACATTTATTTTAGTGTTTGATTAGAAACAAAAAACTATTTTGATACTGATTACTATTTTATACTTTTACTGACTTAATGTTTTGACAAACATCAGTCCTCATAATGATCAAATATTCATTTACTTTCAGGAGTTTTCTCTTTGAATACCAAAACCGATCACATGATCCTCCCTGACCATCTGAGGGCTCCACAGACGACTGACACATTTAAAAAAAGACTTAAAACTTTTCCTTTTTAGCAGAACCTATAACTTTAATTAACATTGCTGCTTTTTGGTCAGGCTCTTATATAGTTATAATTAAATTTTTTTATTGATGCTTTTATCTGCTTTTACTTTGTAGCGCTTTGAGATTTGATCCAAATGTAAAATGCGTTGTAAATTAAATGTATTATTATTATTATTATTTAATACAATTTTTAAAGAGATAGTTCTAGGCTCCTCATCAGCTGGCAGGATGTTGAAATGGTACGTAGTTTTGAAACTTAAAGGTGCAAAGGTGTTAGTTGCAGCTACATTTTTTACAAACTCTGCCTTTAGTGGAATGAGTGACATGTAGAAATTCCTTTTTCTGATTATAACATGAAACCAATGATAGCATGTATTTGCTAAAGAGTAAGGGACCAGCGATGGAGCCCTGAGGGACGCCAAAGGCCACTGACGAGACATTAACCACGGCTATTAGGGAATATTAAAGCATGTGAGGCTGAACTCAACAGAATTATATAATTTGATACAACAAAAGGAAAAGTCTAATAAGTGACAAACAGTTTTCTGAAAACATTCTTTACCCAAAGTTGGAACTAATCTAATTAAAATTCATTATTTTTCATGAAATACCAAAATCTCAAATGAAATAAGTTTAACGAGTCTCTGTTAAAAAAAAAACGTTTTTCACTTAACGCTCAATTCAGAGCAAGTCTTCTTCGTCTTCTTCGTCTTCTTCTTCATTTGCTTCTCTTTCTTTCACTATATATTAAATTTACGAAATGCCCCGAAGGACTGAAAACATGCAAAGAAATGTTGGTTGTTTTTTCTTGGCGAGGACATCAAAGGGTCATCACCTACATTACAAATGTTTTAGTTATATACATTAAGGCGCGTGGGTGTTGAAGTAGCTCCGCCTCCAGAGTAGCAGGCTGTTCGGTTCTAATATAGATAAAACCTGGTGATTTCATTCGCCTTGATTAAATTAGCTTTCAGATCACACGCGCGGGCAAACCTGCGTTACCGTGGCAACTGTTGATCACACTTCATCCCCTTTAATATTCACACATGAAGCTTGTGTTGAAGGCGAACCTTCGATATTCTAGAGTACGCCAGAGATAACTGTTGCGTTCCCATCGGAGGGATGCCAAGTGTTTTGGTGAATCAAGCAAACAGCTGTGCAGGATCCATAATCACGTTCTCACTCTGGGAGAAACAAATTGTATCTCCGTTGGAGCGGCGGGTCAAGTAGGAGAAGAGGCGCTTTGTGTAACGGCGGCGTTTCGTCGGGTCCGAGTCTCTTTTTTTCCCGAACAAATCCAAACTCAAGGACCGACTAGGGAGAACCGTGTTAGTTTGTAAGGCGCCGCAGTGCTGTGAAAATGTATCGGACCCCTCCCGGTTTCTCTCAGGCGGAACTGGGTCGGTTCTTCAGGCAGAAACCGACAACAAATATGGCGGTGGCATTTTGGTCGATTATTAAATTCCTCGAGAAAGTCGGGGATCCCCTGTTAATGCGATAACTCCCAACTATTTCACGGATCGGTTTCAAAGATTATCCCCGCATAAAAAAAGTCGCTCGTACTGATATATTTTCCAACACTAGGGGGAGCTTCCTCTCGTCTCGTCTTCGTACATCGTCGGGCTGAAATTTTGGAACCGTTGGTCCAATTTAGTCCAAATTTGGTGCAGGTCTATATTTTATATGTCATATTTTACTCTGATCCTTCGTATTTTACTAAGTGGAACCTTTTTACAAAAAAAAAAAATGCGGATCAGATAGACACTAGTTATACCCCTTTTCCACCGACTTGGTTCCAGGGCTAGTTCGTAGCCAGAATTTGACTTAGCACCAGTTCTTTGCTTATGGACAGCCTAAGCACCAGCTCCTGGCTCTAAAACGTGGTGCCAGACAAGAACCAACTCTTTCTGGTCTAGACCCGAGAACCGATTAATTATACGGTGAAATACTGGCGTGGTTCTGACTTGGCTCTTTGCCAATGGAATAGAAAACAGGTTCTTAGGAGGTGCAGGAGTTGAACCAACTGAGCACAGTCACCAGCACCAAACTAGCACCAGGTTATTTTTGGTGGAAGAGGGGTGTTAGAGCGAGGAGGAGAGTCACCGCCTCAACTTAAATGGACTTATATTCATTCATTCATTTTCAGTCATGACGGTGAATGAATAATAAATATGAAATTATTTCTACTATTATACTTTTTATTTATATTTAGGGCACCAATGTGGCTAGGGGCGCCCCCTTGTGCTGCGGTGGATGTACTGAAATACTGCTTTGTCAGCCAAGGTGGGTTCAACTCGCCTGCGATCTCGCAGCTAGCCGCGATGTTCCTGGACGAAAACCGAACGATCCACCGCTAACAGACGTCACAGAAGGGGGTTTGGTGTAACGGCGGCGAGATGAGACGAGATGAGATGAGATCAGACGAGAAGAGCAGAGAAGAGATGAGACGAGATGAGATGAGATGAGACGAGACGAGACGAGACGAGAAGAGACGAGACGAGACGAGACGAGACGAGACGAGACGAGACGAGACGAGAAGAGACGAGACGAGACGAGACGAGACGAGACGAGACGAGAAGAGACGAGACGAGACGAGACGAGACGAGACGAGACGAGACGAGAAGAGACGAGACGAGACGAGACGAGAAGAGAAGAGAAGAGACGAGACGAGACGAGACGAGACGAGACGAGACGAGACGAGACGAGAAGAGAAGAGAAGAGAAGAGAAGAGAAGAGAAGAGAAGAGAAGAGACGAGACGAGATGAGATCAGACGAGATGAGATCAGACGAGATCAGACGAGAAGAGAAGAGATGAAATAGCAGCTCAAGATCAAAAGTCTGGTAATTGGCTCTTTTCTTCTGGATCTCAGCATATGGCGTCTCGATGCGCCGCCTAATGTTGATTCCCCTGGCGAGAGATGCCTGGTGAAACATATATGACACACACACATTCACACACACATACACACACACACACGCACACACACACACACACAAACACACACACACTCACACACACACGCGCCTAATGAACATGTCCAATGATAGATTACACAGAGAGGAGAGTCTCCAGAGACGGATCAAGAGAGCTTCTCCTTAATAGAACAGCAAAAACATGGATGTGCTCGCATGGACACTTGTTCGATCCACTTTTGTTCCTGCACACACACACACACACACACACACACACACACACACACACACACACACACACACACACTCACACACACACGCA
>JBBDHG010000210.1:3180000-3235000 GCA_037951165.1 Lophius americanus | reverse complement strand
GACGGCTGAACACGACCTTCAGAAGTCTGAAGTAGAAATATTCCTACGGAACACAAAGCCAGTGTCTCGGAAAGTTTCCGACAGAAATCTTTGTTCCGCTCAAACCCCACAGGAATGATGCAGAGAGGACGACACGGAGCTGATGGGTGATCAAGGGCTGGGCGGAGCCTCTTCCTTCCTGATCAAATCTCAAAGTGCTAATAGATGATACTGCTAATAGATGCTAATAGATGCTAATAGATGCTTATAGATGCTAATAGATGCTTAGAGATGCTGATAGATGATACAATGAGATACTCATGAAAGCGCTAGAGGGGGCACCAAGTTGTTCACAAAACAATATTTTTTTTTACCTATAACAGGAAAACTGTTTATTTAAAAAAAAAGAAGAAGAGGGAAAAAAACTCCCCCTAGTGACTAAAATATTAAATATTAAATTTTAGTGTAAAATAGAGAATAAATTGGATGAAAAACTTTGGGAGATAAATCAATTTCCTAGTGTTGGAAAGACTCAACCAACCGTTCCCGAAATCATTCCAGTTCTTCCTCACACTAAGGTCTACGTCAGTACAACATTTGAAATGTATCCTTGAAATAATTTCACAGTTGTCGCGTTCACACGAAGGATCCGTGGCAGCGGACACGGCAACAACGACGAGTCCGGAAAAAAAAACGTCTATATTAAGTTTTAGTCCAAAAAAACCCCAAAACAACTTCAACCTGAAATTAAACTTAAAAAAAAAAAAAAATGGCATCATAATAAAAAATAATAGCGGTTAGTCCTTCAACGTCTGTAACTAACTTCAATTTAAGTTACTGCAACCTGAAAGTAATATATTCTGGTCAAAGACAGCGATTAAATAACAGAATCAGAAACAAGAACATTTTACGTATAAAATGATATAAATATGAAAATATATAAAATCCAGATGTTGACTTTATTTTGTACCCCTGCTTATTATCCAAACATATAACAATATAACAATAAAACGATAAAACAAGAATGATGTGATTATTATTTTTATGTTAGAGTTGAACTTCTCTGAACGTATTATGTTTTCTAAAACTTCTGTTATGAATTAAATCCATCCACTGATACTAAGATTTAAAACAAGGAATGACGATAAAGATTCTCTCTTTAAAAACCTCCTTCACCGAATCTCCAGAACCAGTACTGTGATGAACCCGAGTTCAACTTTTACTTCCTCCTCATCTCTCTCCCCCTCTCTGTCTCTCTCTCTCCCTGTCTTTCTCTCTCTCTCCCTCTCTCTCCTTCTCTCTCTCTCTCTCTCCCTGTCTTTCTCTCTCTCTCCCTCTCTCTCTCCCTCTCCCTGTCTCTCTCTCTCTCTCCCTCTCTCTCCTTCTCTCTCCCTCTCCCTGTCTTTCTTTCTCTCTCTCCCTCTCTCTCCCTCTCTCTTCCTCTCTCTCTCCCTCTCCCTGTCTTTCTCTCTCTCTCCCTCTCTCACTCCCTCAAATCAAAACAAAATCTCCCTCTCTCTCTCTCTCTCTCTCTCTCTCTCTCTCTCTCTCTCTCTCTCTCTCTCTCTCTCTTGATCTCTCTCTCTCTCCTTGTCTCTGTCTCTCCCTCTCCCTGTCTCTCTCTTTCCCTCTCTCTCTCTCTCCTTTTCTCTCTCTTCTTCTCTCTCTCTCCCTCTCCCTGTCTCTCTCTCTCTCTCTCCCTGTCTCTCTCTCTCTCCCTTTCTCTGTCTCTCTCTCTCTCTCCCTCTCTCTGACTTTCTTGCTCTTCTGTCTCTCTCTTGCTCTCTCTCTCTCTCTCCCTCTCTCTGTCTCTCTCTCTCTCTCTCTCCCTGTCTCTCTTTCTCTCCCTCTCTCTCTCTCTCTCTCTCTCTGTGTGTCAGAGAGACAAACTTTTTTCTACAAACTTTTGAAAAACACTCTTACCCCCACAGAACTCAAAAACTATTTCACGGATCATTTTATAATTCTATACCCACATAGATTTTTTTTACCTCGATGTTTGTGGAGTTCAGTTCTTTTATTGTGAAATAGTAGATCTCGGCGTCTGATGACACATGGAGGTGATCTCTACTCGGGAACGGTGGGTGACCAGGGGTTCCACCAGAGTGGGCGCCATGGTGAGGTAGAGGTTACGGTCGCCTGATAAGAAGAAGGTTATGAACTGTGATGAACCCCGTGATGAAGAACCCTGTGATGAAGAACCCTGTGATGATGAACCCCGTGATGATGAACCCTGTGATGAAGAACCCTGTGATGATGAACCCCGTGATGATGAACCCCGTGATGATGAACCCTGTGATGAAGAACCCTGTGATGATGAACCCCGTGATGATGAACCCTGTGATGATGAACCCCGTGATGATGAACCCTGTGATGATGAACCCCGTGATGATGAACCCTGTGATGATGAACCCTGTGATGATGAACCCTGTGATGATGAACCCTGTGATGATGAACCCCGTGATGAAGAACCCTGTGATGATGAACCCTGTGATGATGAACCCTGTGATGAAGAACCCTGTGATGAAGAACCCTGTGATGATGAACTCTGTGATGATGAACCCCGTGATGATGAACCCCGTGATGATGAACCCCGTGATGAAGAACCCTGTGATGATGAACTCTGTGATGATGAACCCTGTGATGATGAACCCCGTGATGAAGAACCCTGTGATGAAGAACCCTGTGATGATGAACTCTGTGATGATGAACCCTGTGATGATGAACCCCGTGATGATGAACCCCGTGATGAAGAACCCTGTGATGATGAACTCTGTGATGAAGAACCCTGTGATGATGAACCCCGTGATGAAGAACCCTGTGATGATGAACCCCTTGATGAAGAACCCTGTGATGATGAACCCTGTGATGAAGAACCCTGTGATGATGAACCCTGTGATGATGAACCCTGTGATGAAGAACCCTGTGATGATGAACCCTGTGATGATGAACCCTGTGATGATGAACCCTGTGATGAAGAACCCTGTGATGAAGAACCCTGTGATGATGAACCCTGTGATGATGAACCCCGTGATGAAGAACCCTGTGATGCCCTGCACAGAATGGAAATACCCAGGTGTTAGAATGAGGTACTCTGGACTTTATGTCCCGGGACCAGACTCTTCCTGGACCCATCTTCTTGTGTTCTGGACCAGCAGACATTGCTGATGGAAGTCAGTCTCCTATCAACATTTACAAGAGTTGCGGCGGTGGCGATAAATAAAAAGCCTCCTCCTCTGTCACTGGAAGCAGATAAAAGCCTCTGGGGCTTCTTCGGCTTTTATGTCCGATGGATTAAATAGGGTGAAGACTTTAATAACGTGCCCCCCAACCCCCCTCTGGCTCAAAGCCGCTGGAATCCCCCCGTTAACGAAGGTTTATGCGATGAGCTAAACGCCATCAGCTGGGTTCAGTCTCATCGTCCTGAGTCGAGTTTAGATACAAGATGAAGACCAGCTGCTCAGAAGAGAAGGGAGCTTCAGCAACTACTCTTGGTTTCTGAAATAACTGTGTGAACCTGGACTGTTTCACTGTATAAACCTGGACTGTTTCACTGTATGAACCTGAACTGTTTCACCGTATGAACCTGGACTGTTTCACTGTCTGAACCTGGACTGTTTCAGTGTGTGAAGCTGGACTGTTTTACAGTATGAACCTGGACTGTTTCACTGTATGAACCTGAACTGTTTCACTGTATGAACCTGGACTGTTTCACTGTATAAACCTGGACTGTTTCACTGTATAAACCTGGACTGTTTCACTGTATAAACCTGGACTGTTTCACTGTATGAACCTGGACTGTTTCACTGTATGAACCTGGACTGTTTCACAGTGTGAACCTGGACTGTTTCACTGTATAAACCTGGACTGTTTCACTGTATGAACCTGGACTGTTTCACTGTATAAACCTGGACTGTTTCACTGTATGAACCTGGACTGTTTCACTGTATGAACCTGGACTGTTTCACTGTATAAACCTGGACTGTTTCACTGTATGAACCTGAACTGTTTCACCGTATGAACCTGGACTGTTTCACTGTCTGAACCTGGACTGTTTCAGTGTGTGAAGCTGGACTGTTTTACAGTATGAACCTGGACTGTTTCACTGTATGAACCTGAACTGTTTCACTGTATGAACCTGGACTGTTTCACTGTATAAACCTGGACTGTTTCACTGTATAAACCTGGACTGTTTCACTGTATAAACCTGGACTGTTTCACTGTATGAACCTGGACTGTTTCACTGTATGAACCTGGACTGTTTCACAGTGTGAACCTGGACTGTTTCACTGTATAAACCTGGACTGTTTCACTGTATGAACCTGGACTGTTTCACTGTATAAACCTGGACTGTTTCACTGTATGAACCTGGACTGTTTCACTGTATGAACCTGAACTGTTTCACTGTATGAACCTGGACTGTTTCACTGTATAAACCTGGACTGTTTCACTGTATAAAACCTGGACTGTTTCACTGTATAAACCTGGACTGTTTCACTGTATGAACCTGGACTGTTTCACTGTATGAACCTGGACTGTTTCACTGCATGAACCTGGACTGTTTCACTGTATACACCTGGACTGTTTCACTGTATGAACCTGGACTGTTTCACTGTATACACCTGGACTGTTTCACTGTATGAACCTGGACTGTTTCACTGTATAAACCTGGACTGTTTCACTGTATGAACCTGGACTGTTTCACTGTATAAACCTGGACTGTTTCACTGTATGAACCTGGACTGTTTCACTGAATGAACCTGGACTGTTTCACTCTATGAACCCGAACCATCTGACTGTAGGAACTCAGACTAGTTCCGTTAATGATTATTAGTATAAGTCGTCATAATATTTTTGCTACCAGCAGGATTGTTTCCTCTTCTATGGGGAAGTTCCCTGTTGCCATGGTTACTCATTGAACTCATCGTGTTTCCTCCCATTGTTACGTATGAGTAGTTTTCTATGGTCAACTGTTACTAAAACAAATTGTGTTTTAGTAACAGTAGTAGGAATCCCGCAGAGTTGCAAATCTTTGACGTATAATTTGCACATACTTGTACTCTGTCAAAACACAGACTATATACACGCCAGAAATGTTCCAGAAGGAAACATAGTAAGAAGTTCACTGAATAGTAAAAGCAGTAATTCTGAATAAATAGTTAGACACCGTTTTAAAGCTAATCCAAACACGTAATTATTGCGTAAATAAGAAGGGCCTCGGTGTTTCCACCACGTCTGTGGAACCGAACATCAAATTCAAAGTGAAAAGCTGCTCCATCATTTTGTAATAACGGCGTCTCCCGCTTGTGTCTCACGCCATTAAAGCGGGTTCCAGCTCTGTTTTAGATCGCGTTCACGTCCCTTCCGATTTGTGCGCTTTTCCTTCATACCGGCCCCGTCTTTGTGGCGAGAGGCAATTTCATGGCAGGTTGGTGAGGCTCCATTGTGTTTGAGGATGAATGTTGTTTGTACGTGGCGTCGGAGAGCAGGCAGATGCTATCTGCAGAATAGTCGCTCATCCTGAGTATATGAGAGGAACAGAGGCGATTAGCGCTGCGGAGGCTTGAGGCGCACTCCTGGCCCACTTCAGGTCCCCCTCACAAAGATTGCATTTCGGCAATTTCGGCTTGTTCCTCTCCGCTGAAGTGGGAAACAAAAATACTGTAGGAAGTTCAGCCTCCTCCTACCGCACAGGGTAAGTTTAGGATATTATTTGCGTCGAGGGTTGGATTCGCACAACGTTTTGGCGTGGAGAAGAGGTCCTCACGCGTACGTATGGAGTTATGAAGGAGGGAGGGGCCCAAAAAGTCACCTGAGGGTTTGAAGGAAGGTGAAAAAACAAATGTCTGCTTCAAAAATTCACTTTGTCCTACTCCACTGATTTAGTTAAGACACCATGTGTGTGTGTGATATGTGTGTATATGTGTGTGATATGTGTGTATATGTGTGTGATATGTGTGTGATATGTGTGTATATGTGTGTATATGTGTGTATATGTGTGTGATATGTGTGTATATGTGTGTATATGTGTGTATATGTGTGTATATGTGTGTGATATGTGTGTATATGTGTGTATATGTGTGTGATATGTGTGTATATGTGTGTATATGTGTGTATATGTGTGTGATATGTGTGTATATGTGTGTGATATGTGTGTATATGTGTGTATATGTGTGTGATATGTGTGTATATGTGTGTATATGTGTGTATATGTGTGTGATATGTGTGATATGTGTGTATATGTGTGTGATATGTGTGTATATGTGTGTATATGTGTGTATATGTGTGTATATGTGTGTATTTGTGTATCTAGCAAATTTTGTAAGTAAAGATCCCCCTTGGGTCGGAGCTTAAAACCGAACTTTCCTAAGATCAATCCAGTTCTTCCTGGCACTAAAGTCTATGAGGCTAAAAATTTGAAGAGGAATGAAAGGGTTTCCAGTTGTGGATTACATAAAGGATCTGCGGCGGACGTAACAAACGTGGACGCGGCGGCGGCGGCGGCTGCGGCGGCGGCGATGACAATGATGATATCCCAGACCTTTCTGGGAATGTAATTGTACAACTGGAGGCAAAAGAGGAAAAACATGTACATCAAGACTTAAAATGTAAGATTCTAAAGTAACATAATGACCCTGTTTGACCTTTGGAGCTCTGTCCTACCCCGGCGACCCCCCCATCTGTCTACCTGCTCTAGCGGGGTGGAGGTTCAGGCACACACTATTACCTCTGGACTGGCGGTGGAATTGGATTAGCACCAGCGCGGCTAAAGCATGTGGGCTGGTCTGAACCTGTTAGCGGCGCGCGAGAGCATCATCCTTCACAATCAGCCGCCTGTGATGTACCCGGAGAAAACAAGGCGGCCGAGGTTCTGCAGAAGGAGCGGCGCCTTGTTTTTTTTTTTTATCTTCTTGGTAGCGAGAGATGGCGACTTGGGGACAGGGTGGGAGAGATAAGAGAAAAGGACGACTGGCCTGACTTCATTTGTGTGTTAGAAAGTAAAGTCAGGCTAATTACTGCAGAACAGAGCAGAATCTTTGATGGCAGACGCAGGAAGTAATTAGATTACTCCAGAGAGATGGATCCCAGCCGTTGGTTTCAGGACACATCCTCAACCTCAAATGACTGAAGGATGAGATCGCTAATGACCCCCAAAATGAAAACGTACGACCTTCCGACACAGATCCTCCTCGTCACATCCAAGGAAGGAATATTAAAAAAAAAAAAAAATTTTGAAGCGGAATAAGCGCCCCAATTTTTTTTGTGAAGCGGAATAAGTCCAATTTTTTTTTTTTTGAAGAGGTATAAGTCAAAAAAAGTTCCGAACAATCCATCAAATAGTCCGAACGCTGTATACTTTAAAAGACTCTCATTATCGGTCCCGTCTGCTTCAGACATATAGAAAGCGGGTCTTCTACCCGCCTACTTCCTGTTTTTTTTTTTTTAATAGTTGACTGGAACATGACCCGGATCGCGTGGAACCCCCTCAGGCGTTGAAACCGGTGGAAAACGTTACACTTGACTCGATGAATTGAGGATTTATTTCAGTCAATACAAAAGGTCACCAAGAGAGTCACCCTCATGCATCTATTCATCCGCTCACGTGTTCAAACAGAACTTGTGTACATAGAGGATGTAGTCAGAACACATCTCCTCTGAAGCTGCCGGGTAGAATCCTGAAGAATTTCACAAAGACCCGCGCCACAAAAGGTGACCGGCCTCATTCAGCGACCGTTCTTACGCAGGGGAGTGTTCTGGAAAGCTTTAGGCAAAAATAAAAAAATTGCCATTTTGAAAATTTCATATGAAAAAAACAAAAAAAAAAATCGTTTTTATTATTTTTACCTAAAATTAGTTTAAAAATAGTATAATAAGTAATAATAATAATAATAATAAGTAATCGTATTACATCGGACCTGATGTTCGAGTTCGTCGGCATGAAATTGATCGGATGCAGTAAAATAAAAGATTTAAATAGACTTTAACAGCTTAGAATGAATCTGAAAAAAAAAAAAAATAGTGACATTTTCTTTAATTTCTTTACGCCTGTCAGATGTTGTGACCAGTGTTGATGTTTTTTATGACAGAGTCTGCGATCAGACGTCCTTATTTCGTTTTTAGCCGCATATGAATCAAAAGGTTTGTTCAATGGTGAAATAAATCTGTTCCTGATTTTTTAAAATTTATATAAAAGTTTCGGTTCCAGGAACAATAAGTGGGTTTAAAACAGCAGCGTTGGCGTCTGGTGCAATTTAAATTTAAATTTTTTGTTTTACCGGACTTCCAGCTTCTTCTTCCTTTTGTTCGTGGGACATTTCCGATTCCCCTCCTTCCTTATTCTTTGTCGGGATCCACTATATATATTATTTTATCCCCTAACTCCGCCCCTTTTGATTTGTAAGTACTTTGAGCTGTCGTCCATTAACATTCTTTTTTTTACTAGTTCTGTTCCGTGTGTTTTCTTAAAAAGAAGACATTCATTTCTTACTTTAGGATATATATATATTTAAGTCAGACATTTTCTTTTGTTCAATACAATCTGCAAAGAAATTATTTTTCCATTTTTTGTATTGTTTTGAGATTTATTGATTTACTCTAATAGTTCATATTTTACTCACTAGGGGGAGATTTTTTCAGAAAAACACTGTTTTTCAAAAAAAAAGAACAATTTATAAACCCGTTTGATAAATTAGGCAACAACTTGATTGATTGATGAATCAGGTTTTATAAGTTGTTTATATTACTTTATTAACGGGTTATAAAGTGTTTACAAGCTAATTAATCACCTAATTATAAACCATTTATAAATATTTAGACGTATCGAGAGTAGTTCCGATATCTGAACGTGAAAAGCGAATAAAGAAAAATTCTAATTGTGTTTATTTCTCACCTACTGGTCCTTTCAGTGAAGGAGTGAAAGGATCAGTGGAGGAACCGGTCAGTCGAAAAAAATCTTATCACCTTCAGCCCAGTTTGCCGCTCTGCTTCCTGTGTGTGATTTCAGCGAGCGTTTTGAAAAGCACCAGCAGGAAGGAAGCCTCGTCTTCACCGGCCTGAAGGAGACCGTGAGCTTGTTTTTCTTTTTGGCTTTTTGCACCTTCGTTTTTTTTCTTTTTTTACGGAGACTATTGTTGTCTGACGCAGTCCAGCGGCAGCCTTGAAAAACTATCCAACCGACGTACGTCTCTTTGTTTACCTCGCCGCTAAATTTACTGCCCAGTTTCAAGGCAAGTCCTTTTTTTGTGGAGGAAGCCTTCATGCTGCTCGCCGACAATGTTATCACAAGGCAATCCAGGAAATGTGCCCCCCCCCCACCACCACAACCACCACCACCACAGTTTGGGCAGTAAATAGCTCTGTGACTCTGCTATCTCCCTGTTCCCATAGCCCCCCCCCCCCCCCCCCCCCCCCATTTATCCATTAAGCTCCTTTGTTTAAGTTTTTAATTGCTGTTTGTTTTATTTGTCGATGTTTCTGTAGTTGAACAAAGTTATTTTCTACCTAAAAGAAAAAAAAACTTTTTTTTTTTTCTTTTTTTTCTAGTCCAATGATGACGACGATGGTGGAGATGATATAAGGAAGATTATCCCTAAAAGTATAAAGGTTGAACATTTTGAGAAAAGTTTTTTTAAATCAAATGGAGAATTGTTTCCATTTTTTTTTTATGTTTTAGGCGCTAATTTAAAATATCCAAGTACACATTTTTAAATATACATTTATATATATATATATGTACATTTTACACAAATCATTCTTTTCTTGTTCTTCCATTGTTTCCCTTTACAGAGCTGCAATTTAGTCCAACCTTTATAAAAAAAAATCTGCTGAGCTCAGCTAATCCTGCTTCCATTAATAAAAGCAAATGTTCATCATTCAAGAGGGTCGTTTGGGAAAATAAATGGCAAATCTATTACTGAGAGTATTTTGCCCTTTTCCTATAAAACAGTATAAATCTTAGTAGCCAACAGCTGAGCTGTGAAGACATCGATCAGCCGTAACAGGCTAACCACTGAGGCTAACAGGAAATACCGTTGATGATCTAGTTACCATGCCGACGGCGGGTTGGTGAGATTTGTTAGCCAGAAAATGAACATTTTGTCTTGAATCTGATGGATCGGCAGCAGGAAAAGTTGACGAGCACCATTGTGATGGCAAGACGACTGGATCGGCGCATCTCCGGAGCTTCAGTACTGGTTGGGTTCCCCCCCCCACTCCCTTCAGAGTTCTGCTGGAGTCCATTTCCTCGACGGGTCAGAGTTGTTTCGGTCTCAAAGGTGGAACCCAAACAATATTAGACAGGTGGTCATAATGTTATGGCTTTATCAATGTATACAGACCACCACCTCAGATCCAAACCTACAGGTGTCGCTCCGGAGACCAATCAGCGCCAACCAAACGGGTCCTACTGACGGATCCTTCACAACGTCCCAGAAGCCCTCTGGCCCCCGCGGTGGATCCCGCACCAGAGATCCTGATCCTTCTCCTGAGCGGAACCACCTACTGACAACTTTAATTACTGCCTTGAAGACAAAACCGCCTCAGATCAGGGCCCGCCGGGTCAACTGGTGATTAACCACCGCACCGTTAAAAATAATCCCGATGACATCGAGTCAAAGGAAACATTCAGTTTAAATTTGTACATTTAATGTTTCTCGGCTTCTAGCTGCGGCAGAAAGAACCCGAAACAAATAATAGTGTAAGAGTCTCGGCGCCGCTGACCTCTAACCGCGAAAATCCAATTAAACCGTGCGACATTCAGAAATATCATCTTTTATTTACCGTTGAATTAAAAAGCTTTGGGCGTCAGGGTGAGATCCTGACGTACGACCTTCGTCGCCACGCGACAAAGTTTCATCCGGGAGGTTTCATGCTCGGATTTTCTCTGTGTGGTGATAAAAAAGTAAATAGTCCCGGCCAAGATTCCACAATCCTGCCAAAACTTATATGGCCATCAAAGATCATAAAAGATGATAAAAGTCCTCCTCCGTAAAGGTTTTATGAATGTTTGTCAGGTTGTGAACACTTAGAGCTCATTCAATAAAGAGGGTTTAGTGACCGGATGCTTGCCAAATAGTGAGCCATGATTTATTTGTACCTTCATCTATTATCTCAGAATCCGTTCTTCTATCTCCTTCTTACCACCATCTATTGATGAATTCTTAAACGTCTTTATTTCATTAACTGTTTGAGTCCGGGATAATTGCAAAGTGCCGAATTTTATTACTTTTCTCGCATTTCAACTAAAACAAAAGAAACGCATTTCTTTCTTAATGTTCATTAATGTTCATTTATTCTTTCATTTACAGGTTCATTCAGTGAAACAGTCCAGGTTCATACAGTGAAACAGTCCAGGTTCATACAGGGAAACAGTCCAGGTTCATACAGGGAAACAGTCCAGGTTCATACAGTGAAACAGTCCAGGTTCATACAGTGAAACAGTCCAGGTTCACACAGTGAAACAGTCCAGGTTCACACAGTGACACAGTCCAGGTTCACACAGTGAAACAGTCCAGGTTCACACAGTGGAACAGTCCAGGTTCATACAGTGACACAGTCCAGGTTCATACAGGGAAACAGTCCAGGTTCATACTGTGACACAGTCCAGGTTCACACAGTGAAACAGTCCAGGTTCACACAGTGGAACAGTCCAGGTTCACACAGTGACACAGTCCAGGTTCATACAGAGAAACAGTCCAGGTTCATACAGAGAAACAGTCCAGGTTCACACAGTGAAACAGTCCAGGTTCACACAGTGACACAGTCCAGGTTCACACAGTGAAACAGTCCAGGTTCACACAGTGGAACAGTCCAGGTTCACACAGTGACACAGTCCAGGTTCATACAGGGAAACAGTCCAGGTTCATACTGTGACACAGTCCAGGTTCATACAGTGACACAGTCCAGGTTCATACAGTGAATCAGTCCAGGTTCACACAGTGGAACAGTCCAGGTTCACACAGTGACACAGTCCAGGTTCACACAGTGGAACAGTCCAGGTTCACACAGTGACACAGTCCAGGTTCATACAGAGAAACAGTCCAGGTTCATACAGTGAATCAGTCCAGGTTCATACAGTGAAACAGTCCAGGTTCATGTTTATGATGTGCGACGCTTTAATTCCCAGGAACAAGACCATTAAAAACACGACTCATGAAGATACGTCTGTGGACAAGGACAGAAAACTCGCAGCAGATCCCTTCCTGTTTGATGACAGGAAGTAGAGCCTCGTGTAACAGGAACAGACTTCTCCGCCTCCTTCCAGCCCGGCCGAGTCCGTCAATCCTTCTACACCAGAACTCACACCCACCGCCACGTTATTACAAACCATGACATTATTCTGCCGGTCATTTGGGGAAACTGTCAAACAAACAACATCCGCCGGTCAATATAAACAACCCCGCCTGGATCGTCGGAGCGAGTTTCTCTTCCTCCTGGAGAGGAAGAAACCGGTTCTGACACCCCAATCTCTCCTAGATCGACTCGCCAGGACCCAGACCGTTGATTTCACTTTATAGACACATCAATCCTATTTTTTGTATTTGAGCTCCGTCCACCGGGTCTCCCCAGACCTCGATAGAGGACGACCGCAGGTCTTTGAACTCCGGTCCAGGCAGCTTCCTGTCCCAAGAAGGCGAACACAGGAAGTGTAGGATTTGGGGCTTTTACACCTCGGTAACAATGAGGTCCGGGTAAATCAGCGCTCGGTGACAGCGGCTCCTAAAAGGCCCCACGGGAAAGTTACACAAGGAGGAAACGATAAAGTGCTTGGAGATAAAGTCGCCGTTTTATGAGTCGGAACGTTGGGAATGATGTGTCGACGTTTCTGACAGGATGAGGGAAAACCGAACGCTGGAGGTTCCAACGTCGGAGTTAAACGATCGTCAACATCCTGTCATGCGTGACGGCAGCGACAGAATTTAGCGAGATTTCGGCATCACATTTGGAAAGTTGTACGTAAGAAATGATGTTGTAAACACCGTTTAAGTCATTAGTTAATTGTTTGTAAACATCTTATAACATAGCTCAAAATTTGCCAATGTGGGTCACTATTTGGCAATATCGAGTTCTCAGTTCAGAGTAGTGGGCTCACTATTTGGCAAGCATCTTTGAAGCTAATGAGTTTTAGCCGCTAACTTTTACTTTCTATTTTATTTTTAAAATGTTTTCCAAGTTAATTAGTAATCAATGACCCAGCCAATCATAAATCCTCCATGAGGGGAGTGTTATGGTGACGCTCAAGTATCGATTGTCTTTACCTCGGATTCTGTTTGTTTATGCATTAAAGGTGAACACCTTTAGCCAAAACCACTTAGCCAGAACGCCGTGTAGCCTATGTTTGTGAAATACTGTTGTTTTAACAAAGTGTTGTTGTTGTTTTGTTTACTGTGGAATTAACATATAACATTATTATATATGTGTATATATATGTATGTATATGTAGATGTTTGTGTATATATGTACATGTATACATGTATATATATATGTATGTAAATATATAGGTATATATGTGTATATGTTTGTATGTGAATTAACTTCCTTCCTCGGCGTTGACTTGATCGTTTGTCGGTGTCGAGTATCTCTGACAGAACCAGACGACGGTCTCACATCTGGACCAGGGTTTCTGACTGTCTTGCGATAATCGTTTCGCCTCTGATGGAAGCGAGGACGTTTCCTAAACTTGGGGAAACTTCCCTTCTGCCGTCGTTGATGCAGCAGCTGCCTCTCCCTCCGCGCTCGTTAGCGGCGCGGCTGATGTCACGGAGGGAATCTGGCAGAAACACCTGCTGCACGCAATGTGAACAGAATGTGGATCCAACATCTGTTTCTCCCCCTTGATGCTGGTTTTCAAGTCCGACTGACGGATACAGTTCAGGACTTGACTCCCTTGTAGTTTTTATTCATTTATTTATTATTTTTTAACCTCCAGCGCCGTGAAAAACACGAGATACTGCGTTTGTGTTTTTGTTTTTGTTTTTACATCCACGACTAAAATGGAAAATAAAGGATGAGGTCACAAACAAATCATTATTGTACAAGTCAATTAAATCTAGATTAATATGATTCATTTGGTTTTTGTTAAAATGCTTATGCCGTTTAATGAATCAAAGCCCATTAGAACCGAACCAATTATTGGAGTTTATTAAAAGTGAACAACTAATCTTTGTTTTTCCTGCAATTCAATGAATTCAATCGTTTTTCACAGACAGAGAATTTTTATTGATGCCGTCATGATGACTTTTATTTTAGTTCAGTGTATTTAGTGAGAGTATGTGTGTGTGCGTGTGTGTGTGTGTGTGTGTGTGTGTGTGTGTGTATGTATGTTTACGTGTGTGCTTGTGTGTATGTTTGTAAACATGTATGGATATGTGTGTGTGTGTGTGTGTGTGTGTGTGTATACATGTATGGATATGTGTGTGTGTGTGTGTGTGTATACATGTATGGACATGTGTGTGTGTGTGTATATATGTATGGTATGTGTGTGTGTGTGTGTGTATATGTGTCTATACATGTATGGATATGTGTGTGTGTGTGTGTGTGTGTGTGTGTGTGTGTGTGTGTGTGTGTGTGTGTGTGTGTGTGTGTGTGTGTGTGTGTGTGTGTGTGTGTGTGTGTGTGTGTGTGTGTGTGTGTGTACCTAGCATGAAAACTACTTCATGGAAATTTCTCTGCTACTTTTTACAAATTTGCAAAATTAAGAATTGTTACACTTAAAGAAAAAAAACATTTTTATCTCCAAATTTTATATTTATGTGTTTTAATTACATAAAAAATCGCCATGAATTTGAACCTATTTGAGAATGTTTTTTTTGAGTGTACTAAAAAACCCTGATATCCGTTCAGATTGTGATTAACGACGTTTTGATGAACTCATTTTTCACCCCTACTATTTAAACCCACATTATTACGACTCCACTAAGATGAACATCGTCTTCACTGCCTTCATCCAGGAGGGAATAAACCCCTGAGTGGGTCCGCCGGTGTGGGTGTCGGCCTTAACGACCGGAGGGGAGACCTCCACCGTTGATTTAACCCGTTTTACAAACAGAACAGCTGTTCAGTGTCAACGCATGATGAAAACAGCGAGTTCCTGCGAGGGCGAGCTCACGCAGGAACGCCCCCGATCTGGGGGTCAAGCGTTGCTTATGAACATGACGTGACCCACCCTCCACAATAGACGGATTGTTCTGGCCATACAGTAAACTAGGGGGAATTGATCTAATCGCCGCTAACGGATACTAGAGTGGGAAATTCTTTGACAAACGATTTGTGGTAAGAATGAGAAGAAAAACAAAAAAAACCCACCATGAATCTCAAATTGACCTTTTTTTTAAAAATTGACCCGGTCGCATGACCCGACGCTTGACGTTTCACAGTTTGCGTTGCCGTAACCACATAAAGAGAGATTCTGATCAAAGCTTCTAGAGACACTAGAGGGCTTTCCAAAAAAAAAAAAAAAGAAAAAAAGAAACCTTGCATGATTGCTGAAGAACCGTCACCGACTCTCCGGTTGTCCTTGTGACTCGAAGGTCTCAAACGGGGTCTTGTTTTGAGATCCCGCGCTGACAGGCGTCTAACGACTCCGAACTCGGGTTCCTTGAAACGGACTCATGAATTAACCATCCCCTTCCTTTTGACCTGTGCGTTGATAGGATCCCGGCGCAGCTTCACCAGCCTCCCGGGCATCGGAGAGGTTATGTAAGCGCAGCGATAGCGGCCCCGCTCCCAATGTCTTTTCGGAAACCGTGATTGATGGCGGCAATCCGTTGCTGACGTGCGGCTTGTGGTTGCTCCGTAAATATAATTGATCAACTGGAATGAAGTAAGACAAAGGCCGGGTCTTGACTATGCAGGGTTCGCCGCTGAATGAACTCCAAAGGTTTCGACAATAACAAAGTCTCAACCTTTGAACCGTAAACCTGTCCACTGGTTATTTATCACAAACACATGGGGTTCGCCATGGAAACAGAAGGTCCGAACTATGAAGACGGATTTACGGAAGGTGAGGTTCTCTAGGATTACCAGGTTTTTGGGTGTTGTGATGTAATGAATACTAAACTTCCCCCCTGGAGATGGATAAAGGGTCCGTCCGTCCGTTAGTCCCCTCCGTCGTAACTTGGGTCGTGTTCCAGGTCGTGTTTGAGAAATGAGATCAACTCTTGAGGAAATAACCTCATCAATCTCAGAAGATCCCTGAGATTGGTGTATAAAGGAGTTCTTCTGTGTAGGACACACCGGCAGTAGTAGTACACTGATCTGTGACCCCTTTGTAACTGGGTTGCGTTAAATATGAACTATTAGAGTAAAGTGCAATTTATAAAAGATAGATCTCCTCAAGACGATTATTATGCACCAAATTTGTCTGAATCAGACCAACGCCAGGGAAATTATTGCCCGAAAACTTTTGGAGATAAAGCTCCCTCTAAAGTCAGAAATAGGGAACTTACATTTCCCAAATTCTACGCAGTCCTTCCTCAGAGTAAGGTTTATGCGTATGTAAAATTTGAAACTGATTAATGAAACAGTTTTTGAGTTATTGCGTTAACTTGAAGGATCTGTGGCGACGGATCAGGATATGTTTTCCCGTCTTTGACAGAACAGATTCACACTCTGTTGCTTTTTCTTGAGGTCCTTTTGTCAAAATTTTGGTTTTCAAAATGCAAAAACGTCTTCCGACACAAATTCGTAATTCTTGTAAATTCTTTGTCCATTCTAGTCGTCTTCGATGAAGGGGACCCGCCCCCTCTGCAGATTTAAAAGACTATTTCTGAGCTAATTTTAAACTTTAAAACAAATTGCACCTTTAAATGTTATAATATTGTATTATTAGCTTTCTATTGCTAATAATTTTTGTACTTCATTGATATTTGTTGTTTTTATAGTTCGTAACAAATTATTGTTTAGTATTCGTGACGTGACGAGTGTCCAGAAATGCGTCTAAAAACAATTTAGATATGTATGTATGAATAGTATAGTATAGTATGTATGAAAAGACGAAAAAATGTCACGTGCTGCGAATCTTACCAAAGTTTTCCAGTTTGCTTTAATTTCCCGCCATCCGATCGGGTAGAAGAGCAAACATTTTTGTTTTTGTTGAAGCCCTTTTTCTGGCGCACAGACCGACTTTTATAAAAATGAGAGGTCTTCCACGTCTTTAAACTCAATTACCAGAACAATATGCCATGCTAATGGAAAAGTACTCGCCAATTCATTACCCGCTTGTGTTTTATGATGCCTGCAATAATGAGCGCACATCACATTAGCAAAGACTCCTAATGAACAGAATCCAACGTAAAGGGGTCCGCAGAGCCCGACACGAAGTGTAATTACTGTGTCCTGTGTTGAAAAACGACGCTCGCCATAACAAAATGCCAAACCGGGTCACATTCTTATTTTGCTGCATGAAGCACAACAACACCATTTCGAATTGATGAAGTTATTTCCCCGGTGCTTTTCAAATAATAATAAGGACATTTTCATAAATGTAAATGTGGCTTTTGCTCATTAGTGCAACACTGCTGTGATAAAAAAAAAAACCTACTTACAAGAAAGACTGAAAAGTATCCCGGCAAATAAAAGAAAAATGATTAAAAGTGCCAACGACAGAAAACGAATCAAAGTTTAGCCCCCTGATAAATTTTTTTTTTTTTGAATGGACACTGAAGTGAAAAATGTGGTAAAACATTTTTCCCTTCAGTATCCATACAAAAAAATACTTTTTTGAAACTGATCAATGAAATAGTTTCAAAAAAAAAAAAGAAAAAAAGTTTTTTGTATGGACACTGAAGTGAAAAATGTCGTAAGACATTTTTGTGAGTGTCTGATGGAACTTCAAATGGAAGTTTCTGTATGAACCTGGACGGTTGCACTGTGGGAACCTGTTTCACTTTCGAAAAAAAAGTATGATTTATGATGGCTTTGATGTCCTAGTGCAATGTGCCTTTGCTGGCTTTTATCTTTTTTTTTAAATGTGACTTGATGTTGTTTTTTTCAGGTAGTAGTAGTGTACTCGTGATGTCTTAGCGACATATATGTTATATAAACCTGGTTTCAGTGGGCTGAAAAGAGACGCTGAAGTGGAAGGTGCAGCTACAGAGTACTTTAGAGGCACTCAGAGAGTTCTTTGGAGTTGCTGGTAGATTTAGAGGCTCTAGACTTTATGAACCAGGACCACCAAAAAGTATGATTTTAAATGGCTTTTATGTTTTTATGCCATGTAACTGGCTTTTATGTCATATATGCAATTCTATATATATTTTTTTTATGTAAAGTAAATCCAGTTATTTGTTACTATATGACTGCATGAACCTGGAGTGTCACTGTGTATGGTTAGAAAAATGAAATAAATAAAAGCAGCATTGCCTTGATGTCCCATTATTTGAGTTTTTTTTTTTTTCCTGCAATTTTTGCAGAAGTAGTTTTGCCAATTTTTACAAAAGCTCATATGACAGTAAAGCCAACACAACTGCACATTTTTATATATATTCTTTATAAGAACTATAAATGTTTTGAGACTAGATAAAGAGAAAAAACGTTGGTCCGGACGAGTAGGAACCGGTTTTGAGTGGTGGTCCGTGCTGCACCACAAAACACACAGAGATTTCACAGAATTTTAGCCTTGACACTCGGTAAATACACAAAGTTCAAACCACTAAACAAATTTTGAGAGGTCAGTCACACGAGCAGATAAAACCCAGCGTTTATTCAAGGTCGGAAAAAAAAACAGGCAAGAAGGTTCGGCTCGGGCGAAATCAGGATGAGCGATAAGGAGTGAAAGCGGACCAACGCGAGGAGGAGAACGGGGTTTATGGGCGGGATTTAAACGGACACCGACCCTCTGTTGGAAAATCGACACACTTTACCGTCTCCTGTACGTTCCCTCTCTTTCCGCCGGCTGCTGTCTACTAAACGCACATTTAAGCACGCCATTACCAGCAGGCTGCTCACGCCGGAGAATAATCGGGCAGCCCTCTGCGTGTCTGGATGGATGGCGGCGTTAATGGCGTCTTTAGGCAGATTAAAGAATGTCGAATGCTGTTGCCTGTGCTTGAAATTTAATTTAAAGAATAGGAATGAATATGGCTTCAGATCAAATGTGGACAGGGGAGGGGGGGAACGTTTGGGGGGGCCGCCATCACGGGAGGGTTTTATCTCTGCCTATAAACGTGTTTCATCCCGTAAAAGCAACACTTTTAATTAACGGCGATAGACAATAAAGACATTAACTACGGGTATACAGTCGTATGAATGAAGTGATTTCAGTTAGCTGCCGGTGGTCTTCATGACTGTCGGGCAACACGGGACCGTATGCCCACCAGTGAGCAAGATGGCCGCCTGCTTGGCTAGCTAGAGCTGCGGGCATTGGTGGAGGAACTCTACAAAAAGAAAACAAATAAAATATGGGGGTGCGATTTCGAACAATCACCATCAATCCACATAAAATGAGTTTGTGTTTGGAGGCGACACAGTTGGTTCCTCGTCTCGTGTCCTTGAAATTAGCATTTTGAATTAAGCGATGAAACTGTAAAATAAACTACGAGCTGTCATTCATCAGCTCGTCTGGTGGTTCATAATGAATCATGGGATTCACCAGATGAAATGCATTCTGGGCAAGTCCTCCCTCTTATAGTGACGCAACGCTCTCTTGCGTAGATTCACGAGGCAACGACTCAAATATCTCGGTATCACGGGAAAGCAAGTGATGCCGTTGCCATGGCGACGTCGTAAACGCGACCCGGAAGTTAGAGAGAGAGAGAGGATGAATAGAACAAATTAACTTTATTGTGACATTAACAATCACAGCACCGAAAAAAACGTAACTATCTAGGTGTATCATACCTGCTTACTTCTATTCACCGATAAAAAAGTAGCGTACATTGACTTCCGGTGTCGCCATGGCAACATGTGAAAACATAAACAGTTTCGGTCTTCGTTAAACTTTCATTGAAATAAAATCTGACGCATTTATAAGTGATGGAAACTCTTTATTCAAGATTAAGTTCTATTATTGATTGACGACGTGGATTAAGCTTTTATTCCCAATCACATGACTGAATAATTCAGTAAATGCAGCTTTTCAGAAACTTTTGATGAGCTTTTCAGAAAATATCAGTAAAACGACCCGCTTGTTTCTGATTAGAGTGAGAAAACAGTCATAACAAATAAATTAAATATCTGCAACTTGGCGGTTCTCAGCTTCCGTATAAAGCAGATGGTTCTGAATTTTTTTGTTCTGTCCGTGTTCCTGTTATATTTGGAACTAACACCTATCTATCCTTAAAAAAAAAAAAAGAAAAAAGGTTAAGACCAAGAAGGACGGAAAGAATCTAAAGTGTAGTTGCTCCGGTTCCATGCAGCCCAGTCAGCCCAGAACCCAGAGAGTCCAAAGAACCCGAAGACAGAGCGGTCTGTTCTCTTTCTGCTGACATTCACGCGACATGTTTGTTTGTTGGTTGGTTGGAATAGGAATCAAAAAAGAAAAAGGACAAGTTGGTGAAACGCTGACATGTTTGATTCGAGAAGCCCGACGGAGCTTTGTTGCGTGTTTTGGGCCGCGTTCACAAGTGCAGAACGGGTCATACGGGACATCGCGGCCCGCTGTGCCTGTGAAGTCACACAAGAGTCACAATCTGCGCCTCCTCGGCGAGGCGAGGCTTCCGACAGATGGCAGAGGGAGAGGGCTGTCATCTGGTGACGCCATGGCAGCGAGGCCATCAGGGCGACCTTTGTGCGCTCGGATAGGAGCGCCTGTGGACCCGATCTGAAACCTGTTGATGTGGGTCGACCATTAAAGCGATTTTGTCTGCACTTTATTCCTGTACGTTAATGTACATGTGTATTTTTTTAAGGCCTTAATTTTGGATTGAGTGAATATGAATGTGTAGTTGTGTTTATGTATGTATATGTATATGTGTGTGTGTGTGTGTGTGTGTGTGTATGCATGATTATGTATATATACATATATATGTGTGTATATATATATATATTTATGTGTATATATGTGTATATTTATATGTGTATATATATATATAAATATATATAAATGGGTGTTTATGTATGTTTTTTGTATTTGTATGTATGTGTGTATATATTGGTGTATGTACTTGTCGGTATGCATGTATGTGTATTTAAACCAGATGGGATGGATGACTGGGGAGAGGGGGGGAGAGAGGGGGAGGGACCAGAGATGGGAGAAGGGACAGGCAGGCAGACAGAACTGCCATGACGAGGGCGGCGGCGCTGCATTATGCATCGCGGATCACCAGACCGGGTGGCTCCATTAAATTCTCTAATTAAACGGTGACTGAAACGAATTTCCGGAGCCATTCTATATTTTTAGGTTCACTTTTCTGAGCAGGAACTCTTGAGCGGTGAAAGGTGACTTCCTTCTTTCACCGGGGAATAAATACGAGTCGACACAGCCCTAATTCTCCGACATTTTTGGAGGTGATGATGATGTGTGAAGAAAAGTGGTAGAGCTGCAGCGAGAATACCAGAAAGTCTCTCAGCAGTAAGAAAGAAAAAGAAAAAGAAAAGTCGGTTTCCAGAGTTATAGCAATTTTTTAAGAGAAGAAGTTAACGGAAACTGGGTATGTCGAAAAAAAATACACTCTGGAAGAGGACATATGTGCAAACACACCCCACACTAAGTGGGTTCGACTGGCAAAATACTGTCCAAGGATTACAGCTACAGACGAGGTCATAGGTCAGTTGACTCTCTTGGGGTAAGAAAGTCTCCCTAACCACCATCAGATGGCGCCGACACCAACACCAGCTAGCTAGGAGGGTAGCAAAAAAATAGCCTCTGCTGTCATCCACACACAAGCTAACGCTCCTACAGTTCGACAAACACCACTGGGACTTTGACTGGAACAAGGTCAGAGGTCAAAGTAGAACTCTTTGGCAACAAATATCATAATAGAAGTATAGAGAAAAGCACCTCGAACCCACTGGGATGTCTCGGCAGTGGATGTCGATTTTTTTTTTTTTTTTCTTGTGAAAGAAATCCATGAAATACCAACAGATTTTGGATTAAAACCTAAGAAAGCTTCTGCCAGGAAAATTAAAGTGGGCCGTGTCTGGACCTTCCATCAAGTCAATGTTCTGAATCTCACCTTAAAAGCGACCCAAGAACCGATCAGGGATCACAAAATAATGGTTCGGTCATGGCATCCCACCAGTTTCCGTATAATCGTGCTCATCATGGCGGGTCGTTTTTTCTTTTTCCCCACTGCTGGCGTCTGCTGCCCCCGCTGGATCATGAAGTTGACGTCTCAGATCCGGTGTTTTTATCTGATTCTGGGAACTGCGATGTTGTTAACCGAGCATGAAGAAGATATAAAAAAAAAACGTCGTACATGGATGTTGTGTTGAGATAAGCTGATACGTCAAAGAACAAGATTTTCTGGCGTTGTTGCCTGAAAAAAAAAAAAATTCCGAGTGGAATTACCCACCAGGGCCAGAAAAAAGAAATCAGCACACGCTGCATGGCTGGTTTTAATTTAACACCCTGGAACGGACTCTTATTAATTTCCGACTTGACATTTTTCCATCTTCAAACACACTGTGACCGAAACTCACCCTTTCATTTTTTTTACATAAGCTTTTAAACAAATTTAGTCAGCCTTTCAGCTGTCTGAGGGGTTAAGGAGGGCACAGAGGGGCCCCCCCCCAGTAGATGTGATTAAACCAGATGGGATGGAGGACTGAGGAATGGGGGGGGGGGGGGGGGGGGGGGGGGGGGGGGGAGAACGACGGCTGGATGAGGGTTATGGTGCTGCATTATGCATCGTGGATCATCAGACCGGGTGGCTCGCTTTATGGCTAGGTGTCAGGGGTGCCACTCCTGCTGAACACTCTGTGCTGATGGGCCTGTTGCCATGGCAGCAGCGAAGCAACTCATTAGCAGATATTACTGCTGGACCACAGGGAGAGGGCGCCGGGCGCCGACTTTGACGGACAGCAGACATTAAATAATAGGTTTACTGTTGACAGACAGGCGAGGTCTAGAGGAGATGGATTTTATAAGTGTGCATGATGGGATGGCCATTAAGTTTGGGAAATGCTTTGTCAATTGACATCTCCCGCCGCTTTACATCATGAGTCATTTAGCGGCGCTGGATTTTCATTCATGAGAATATTTCGGAGCAGAGATCCGTTAGAAACAGTAGCTGTTTGTAATGTTTTGGCTGATTGTGGGTGTCAACGGTTCCACAAAAATATTGCTGTCTTATGTTGAAATCAGATAAAAAGACACGCATCCAAACACAGAAAGGCTGACATAAATCATCAAAGATGTAAGATTTACCGATCAGCCATAACATTAGAACTGGTAAACGGTTATAATGTTGTGGCTGATCAGTTTACATCAAAGGTTTCCAAATAAATGTGATGTTTTCTGTTGAGCTGACATACAAAAACCAAAAAGAGAAACATCAAAAAAAAAGTACAGTTCCGTAAATGGTCAATGATGTAATACACACAGATCAGCCATAACATTACAACCGGGCCCTTATTCAAGCGTCAAGTGTAATAAAATCAAATATTTGCAGGCTAATTATTTGTTTTGTATGCTATTTGATTTTACAATTACTTGTCAAATACGTTCAAACTTAAATGTCAGATTTAAGGGATTGGCTTCTTTAATTTTATTTTTTTAAATCATACTCCATTTTTGTATTTAAGTGCAGATTGACAGCAGCCTTTTTTTTTTATCGCCGATCAAAACCCTTCCTTTAATCCTTAATCCACGTCCTTAAGCCGATATTAAATGTCCGGAGGTCAACAGACACGAACTGTAACCTTTAAAAAAACTTTCTTCTTCAAGGAACCAAAACCACTAAAATGGAGCTTTTCTTCTTCTGCAGGCATGATTGACAGGACCTTCAGTAAGAGGTGATGACGGCCGAGCACACATCAAACCTTCCGCCTTACAATTACAGAAGCCCGCGTGTCAGAACGGGCCTCTGGTAGTTCTATTCACAGGCCGCCATAAGGAGCTGATTCCTTTCCTCTCGTGTCGTCTGTGAAGGAACGAGAATCTTTTTCAGCTGGTTTATTAAAAAAAAAAAAAATTTATATATATATATATATCTGATGTCTCAAGTAGATATCACAGGGGGATTGTAAGACGGACGGGGTGAAGTCAGGACGAACAGATGGCATTCTTTCACGACTGGGATGGTTTTCAATCGCTGATGTTCGGCGCGGCATCTTCAAAACCTCGTTCTTATTTAAAGTGATTTCAGTCAGAATAAGTGTGAGTGACATAAAGATGATTTTGTATTTTGCAGATGATGACTGAGAACTTGTCTGTGAGAAAGTCCTTTTGAATGAATGATTGAATGAAGACACCTTATTAGCCACTGGTGGTGGTGGTGGTGGCGGTGGCGGCCGATCACTCTGCTGAGACTGATATAATGGTGAATTAGCAAAGACTCGGCAGAGATGAGTAGATTGGTGGCGCATGAATGAAAAAGAGGAACAAAGAGAATGTTGCTAGGAGGGATGCTAGGCTAACGATGGAGAGGAGTTGCTCTGCTGATCTTTCCCAGATGACGACGGAGGGAATTTAAGTTCCGAGGAAATTCAGGAGACAGAGGGTTTTATGAGGAATGAACTATCCTAAAGCGGCAGAGGACTCGTCCTCTTGGCTGAACTTTCACCGGAGCTTCAGGAAAACTGGCAGATCTAGCTAACGTTTGAGGATTTTACCACGTGGCTCTGGATGTGTGAGCGACACACCTGTCACTCAAAGGACGACGTTAAACACTGAAAACTACGCCCAAAAAGAGGGGAAAATGTTGGCGACAGTATTCCACCGAAAGACTTTGGACTTTATTGACCCCAAGGGGAAATTCAGTTTCACAACGATGTACGTGTCAGATCTCACATGAAGCACTCGACGACAAAGATGGTATCATCCTCTGGACAGTAGTCCACACTCTGGTCCACACCCTGGTCCACACCCTGGTCCACACTCTGGTCCAAAATCTGGTCCAAGCTCTGGTCCAACATCTGGTCCAAGCTCTGGTCCAACATCTGGTCCACGCTCGGATCCACGATCTGGTCCACTCAGAGGGGTTTACTGTTCAAGGTGGTGAAAACGGCCGGGATGTGGCTTTTCCCGAAGCGGGCTCTGTACCGATGCCTTGAGGGCAAACGGTTGAAGTGCTAACAAAAGCCCCAGCCCCGAAGAAATATCAAAGCAATCAAAGGAACAAAGGCATCAATAATAGACACGGTTGAAACAGTTCCTTTTTTATCGAATATGACTTTAACAATGACTTTGACTTTGACTCGTGGTGTCCCCCAGGGCTCCATCCCAGGACCACTGAATCATATCATAAACAGCTTAAGTCACATTTTTTCACGGAAGGAATAGAGACTCAAACAGCAGAGCAGGACAATGTCCTCTATTCCTAATTGACAAGTGTGACTGAGGCTGTTGATGATATGAAACAGTGACAGCATTCATCGGCTAGAGAGTAAGAGGTCAAGTATGGAGCCCTGGGGGACACCAAAAGTCAAAGGAGTAGGAGGCTTTATATATGGTTTTCTAAAAAAGCCCCTGTTTCAATGTTTCAATCTTTTTTTGGGGGGCATATTTATGCATTTGAGGCAAAACCAAACAAAATGATGGAACTTGACGCAACCAAAAAAAGTCTGATTAAGCTCAAATAGTTTTTTCGAAAAACCTTTTTTACCAAAAGGTTGGCCTGATGTTATTAATTGCCAAGAAATACAAAATTTCAAGTCGGATTTTTTTTTTTTTTTACTGTTTAAAAATACGCTTCAATTATAAATGCCAATAAGAAATTAAAAATGCCATGAAATCGTTTTTCCCATTTTTTTTTTTCCCGGTGAAGAAATTAAAGGGTTAGAGGATTAATATGTTAATACTCAACACTCAAATACTAAATGTACCGTAAAATGACGAATCATCTGGGGATGCAAGTTTTTAAACGGTGACAAAACCAGACTTTAAATTCTGTGTCGGTTCTATCAAGTTACAAAATTCTGTTTAGTAACTTCTCACGTGCTTTAATGTGGTCTAAAACAAAATATAAATACTGATCTAATAATACTTTCTCTATAGTCTAATATCTCCCTCCTGTCCCATTTGACAGACGGCGTCCCTCAGGGCTCCATCCCTGGCCCCTTTCTCATTAGCATATACATGCTGCCACTGGGTCATGTGACCCACTGGGTCATGTGACAAACAGGTTCTGTCACATTTGTAGGAAATAAAGACTCCAAAATGTCCTCAACCAAAGAATTGAGCAGGACATAAAAGGGTTAATATCAGAATAGTCTAAATATAGCAACAAACGACAAATCCTCTGGTCATGCATGTTTTTAGAAAACTATTTTAGCCTCATTAATTTATTCTTTTGGGTTGTATCAAGTTACATTAGTAACTTTTTTGTAAGGTCTGACACACTTATATACTAAACTAATAGGACTTTCTCTTTAGCCTCTGAAAAAAACCTCCCCTTTGTGGCCCCTTTGATATTATGGTGTTCCGCAGGGCTCCATTCTAGGCCCCTTACTTATTAGCATATACATGCTACAATATATTATACAGCTTCAGTGAAGTGCCTCAGAAATAGGCTCAAAATTGCTCAACTGTTTGTTTTTAGCAGGATATTTAAAGGGTTAATGTCTTGGATTGACATTAAAGGCTTGTTTTGATGAAAACACAACCGGTAGCATATTTGTCAAATGCTCTCATTAAGCAATATTTTGTAATTCTTTTTGAACAACAGGTAAAAACAAAAAGAAAAAGAATCCACATTTCTTGGAACCGTGGAAAGAATAACCTTTAAAGTAAAAGGTATTTAAACCCATATAAGACAGCTAAAGGTCAAACACTATTATTGCTTGCCCCGAGAACACTTCTCCACCCCGAAACATTTATTCTGCACTTTCCCGTTAGAAGGTTTGATATTTTCTTCCACATGAGGATTAAATATAATCCCAGTAATCGGACTTTGTAAAGTCAGGAACAGCTGATGATGTCACACCAGGAAGAAGAACCACATAACTGTAAAAACCTGAAAGAGAGGCAAAACAAAACAAAAAAAAAGGGTCCAAGTATAAGAGCTTATTTCTCTCCAGCGCATCAAATGTGTCCAAATTGGCAAGAAGTGGTTTCAGGGGAGGGTGAGCCGTTTTCCTAAAGAGGACATGTCCACCGGGGGACAATCGGGTCACTTAAGAGGCGAGGATGAAGGAGGGGAACGTTCCCCGGCCACAGGGGGGCTCGATCAGGACGGCTTTGTAGGACCGCAGTCCATCTCTAGAGGATGGAGGGTGGAGGGATTGAAGCTTTGATGTCACGGCCAATGGATTGGCTGTGTGTAGTCCTTGGCTATCAAAGAGCTAATAAGCATTTAATGACACTGGCCTGAAAGTGGGACTTACGACAGATGTTTCCTTAATTCTTTATTTGCTTTGGGTGGACGATCGGGTGGGGGGGGGGGCGAGCCAAGAACGAAGGCCGGTCACATATCTTACAGAGAAGAAGGTCGTCATGAGTTTGTACATAATACTGTACATTCATGGAAACGGCGAGTACGGTACTTCAATCAGGATGAAGATGAAGAATGATGAATTCTTGTGATTTATTCCAACGGATAATATGTGAAGTTGGGCTAGTGGAAAGTCTTTGGTGCTCAGACTCTTCATAGAGATTGGGATTGAAGGTTTTCCCTCCTGAGCAACAGCAGGTGGAGTCTGGAGACCGGTGGTGGTGGTGGCTGATGACTCTGCTGAGTTGGTAGATTTAGGAGTACAGGGTGGAAAGGGGGCGGTGAAACCAGCAGCGAGGAAGAACTAGATGAATGTATCGTATTTAAGAAGACAGTAGCTGATGATGATGATGATGATGATGATGATGATGATGATGACGATGATGATGATGGTGATGATGATGATGATGATAGGCTAATGATGAACGACCGGACACCCAAAATTAACCATAAAATGACCAAATGTTTGTTCAAGCATGATTTAAAGAGTTAAAGAAAAAGTCAGACTTTGAAAATAGTCTGTTTAAATGAGATTAGCTCACTTGTTGTATTTAGTTACGCAATTCCGTTGAGTAGGTCCTCACACGCTTTAATATAATATAATATGGCCCCCAGAAGATTTTATTTATCAAAGCATGTTCTCAATAGCCATGATTAACGCCTCTTCCTCAGACTCCCTCGTTTCTCCCCTTCCTGTTTGTTCGCCGTTCCGGGAAACAGTTTGATTTTTACCTAAAATGCTCAGATAATGACAGCCATCACAGTCCCCATTGTGTGGAACGGTTTTCAGTCCATTAGCCTCCGCAGAGGCAAAGACCCTCCTCTGAACGCGATAAACGTTCTCCGTCTCCTCCGTCGTCCCATCAATAATTCGACGGCGTCGTTTCTCCTGCAGGAACTGACAGGACATTTATTTTTAACAGTTTAACACTTAATGGCCGCCGTCTCTGGTGCTGCTTCGACGGCTTAGAGACACGTGTCCCCGTCTCCGACTCCGCACCGTCTCATCAAACTTTCAAGGACGCATCCATGCGAATAAAAAGTCACGTCTTCCAAGATCGGGGGTTGATGGTTGAGCGCTAACCCGGAATTAGATATGAGGAAGAACCTCTTCGGTCCTTGATCGCGCTCTCTGCCCCTCAAGGCCGGTTTTGCACGTCGCTTCATCGTTTCCGATGCTAACGCTAACGTGAAAACCGACGCGGACGCTCAACAGCTGTCACGCAGACACACACATCCTTTTCACATCTTATCTGACACGATTATTCCCCTTTTTTTTTTGGTCTCCATCTTCGCTCCTGCGTTCTCGTTTCTCCGCCGATCGCTCGCCGTCTCTCCTGGTTGGGTCTCGGTCGGCGGTAAAACCGTCCAGGATTCTGTCGTGTCGGATGCGTCGGATGAGACAGGAGTTGAGCTTCTGGCAGCAAAAACACGTATTTATAAAACATGGAGGATCCGTCTCTTGTGACACAAAGCCCGTCTCACGCTTTCAGAGAGAATAAGAAATGAAGCTGGAACGGCGTTCTGTGGCCCTAAAAACCTCCATCATGGCGGAAGAATCCCACCGTTGACTGTCCCCCAACCTTCAACAACTTTTTTCTTGCACGATGAGAAAAAACGTAAATCTTATTTTACAAAGTTTAACTCCTAACCTAATTTCTCCGTAGCCCCTTTGATGTCCTGCAGATTTTGAGTCACTATTTCCTATTGAAAAATGTGACTGAACCTGTTTATAATATGACAGGGCAACACACGCATATACTAAAGAGTAAGGGGGCAAGGACGGGTCCCTGGGGAGCACCACGAGTCGAAAGGAACGACGTGAGGAGAAGGCATTAATAATGGCTATTGATAAAAGTCCTATTCCATAAGTAGGATTCTTATGGGGGGGGGGCATATTAAAGCAGGCGAGGACTTATTAATTAGAATTATGTAATTTGATACAACTAGAGAAAAAGTTTCATAAGTGTTTTTTTTTTTTTTTTTTTTTAAAACATGTTTTTCCAAATTGTTGAGCTAATCTAATTAAAATGGATTATTTTCCTTGAAATAAAACATTTGGTGATGAAATAACTTTCTAAGTCATATATTTATTTATTTTTACAGTTTAAATACATGCTTGACCAAACAAGACGTAATTTTATTCTTAATTAAGAGGTTTTTTTTAAGATATTAAATGAATGAATTCCCCCAAAAAGGTCCTCGGTAACGACACTAAAGGAAAATATTTATTTTTTTTAGGTGCCAGGTTTATTTATGTACCTAATCTGTCATTTAAATGCGACGTGATGTTATTAAAATGTTGTTATTATGTGGCATTTTCATGTTGTTTTTTTCCCTCCCTGACAAGTTAAATGTTCTTAATTCACAGCTATTTGTTTCTTCCGTCGTTCCTTTCCAGCCACTCGTTTATCATCTCGTCCCAATTAGACGCCGGCTTACATTAGGAATGAAAACAGCTAATCGTCCGTGCGTTATTGTAATCATGTGTTCAGCTCTCTCTTTTGTTTTTTTCTTAATGCGGCGGCGTCACATGATCCGCTGTCCTTCAGTTGAACAAAACGTTGTTGTTGGTTTTTTTTCTGCGTCCGTTCGGCTTCTTCCGGGGTCGCTGTGATGAAACGACGAGTATCTGTCAGCGAAAGTCTTCCTCTCGGGAGACAATTCAACACCGTCGTTCGTAAATATAATAGCAGCGATGTCTGCACTCGAAATAGATAAGAGATGATGTCACCAGTTCTCTCCTGAAAACACATAGAATTCTGAAATTGAGTGAAAAAATTCTCATCTGACGGATACTACAAAAACCAGAATGCACTGCAGCAGAACGATGATGCTGCTGTAATTCCCCAGAATGACGTCATCAGGTAAGACGACAGAACAGTAATTATGTAATGATTTTCTTTGCTTAATTAAATCCATTTATTAATCCCTACATTTACCATAAAAATTACAAATAGTTTGTAAAAGCGTGTTTTTACACATTAAAAAAAAAATCTGACTTTCATGGAACATTCAATGTTACTATCTTCATTATAAAGAGAAATCTAATTCAATTATTTGTTTATTAAATTATATTTTTTTTTCCTTCTTTTCCTTGACTTTTGGTTTTTGAGACTAAGTGTAAAAAGTCAGTTTCACATCGAAAATAACGTCTATGGAAGAATGTAAAAAAAAGAAAAAAGAAACACCAATAAAAGACGTTTAAAAAGTCGATCGAATCCTCGTCGACCTTTAGGTTTGACCTTTATTTTGATTTTTTTTGGTTGCATCAAATTAAAAAACTAAGTCCTGACATGCTTTAAAATGCCAGAAGAATTGAATAGAACTCACCTTTAATGCCTCCTCCATGGCGGCCCGTTTGACCTCTGGCGTCCCCCAGGGCTCCATCCTTGGCCCCTTACTCTTTAGCATATAAACGTAAACACTAGGTCATTTTTTAAACAGTTTATGTCACATTTTTCAATAACCATAGAGACTCAAAACGAGCTCAACCGAACAGAATAGGAGAATAAGTTCCTGTTCGTGAACGCCCCTCCTCTGTTTGTCTCCGGCGTTGATGATGTCACCTGGCAGACGGATTGTTTTCGCTCGGAGGTGCTTTTCAAGACACATTGCGCCAGAGAAAACTACGCCGTCGATGAGGAATGCGGTATTTTATGGTGAAAGTTGCCCCCCCCTGGGATGTCATTACTTTAAACCCTCCTGCAATCCATCAATTTCTAATTAACATTTGCATACTAGATCATCGGGGGGGGGACGACTCTCACGCATACATTCATGCTAATTAATTGAAATAAAATGAGCCTGGGGCTTCAGATGGGCTGGAGGGATGCTTCAAACACTCAGTGGGAGGGGCATGCCGGATGGTGCAGCGGCGTCGGCGTCGGCGGCGCCCGGCACTTCCCAAAAAAACCCAAAAAAACATGAGACATGAAGGAGCTGGATGTTTGTTACAGTTACCAGTTACTTTACAAATCCTACTATGGCAACGCCTGATCCCGCCCCCAGCCTGCTTCTAATCGGCTGGCATGATGATGACGATGGCACCGAAAGAGTTTCAAACGCACGAGATAAGGATTTCCATGTGAAGGTTCTGGAGCTTCAGGCTCTACAAAAACCTGAAGCTCCAGTCAGAGACGACGGCTTTGTTACCGCCGTCATGGAGGTGATGGTTTCACCTGCGTCCAGGTGTGAGCAGGATTACTCCGAGTCTACTGAAGGGGTTTTGAAAGCCCTGATTGGACCGGTCTTGGGCCAGAAGGCGGTCCAGTCCTCAATCGTTTCCTTCAGCAAGCACATTTTACAAATCCAATACAATCCAATACAAAATTAGTAATAAAAATAATAAATACTTAAATGCTTTTTAAGGTTTTTCTTAAAAGTAAGACGTGAGATTTAGAAAAAAGGACTTAGTGAAATGAGCTTGTCAATCAAATTTTTTATCAATTATTTACTAATCTGAGGAAGTTTTGTGTCAGAGAATAGAATAATTATACTTAAATTTTTGCCCCTTTTTTTTTTTTTTTTGCAAGCTTGCAATTTTTTTTTTATTGGAATATGTGCAAATTTGCCATTTTTTCTTCTTTTTTGTCTTCTTCTTAACCAGATTCATAAAGTTTCTATCTATTTATCAGTGACGCTGTTCTAGATTTAAGACCATTATGACTTTTAAATAAGATAAGAGAGTCATATTTAAGCATTTTAAGATGAAACATTTCTCTTTAAGTGAACTGGAAAAGCAAAATTTGAGCTTTTGTCAAATTTTCCAGATTCTTTGACTTAACGAAAAATCTCCAACTCCCTAAAAATAAGTCCCTGTCTCTCAGTGAAATGTTACTTGATCAATGATTGTGTCTTAAATCAAGTGCGATCAGATATTTTCACTAGAAATAAGGATCGGCGGAGGCTAAAGTGGAATTTTGGTAATGGGTGGAAATTTCTAAATTCTGGAAGAGACGCAGAGTAAAACCAGATAAACTGAGACATTTTATTAGTTTCCAACATTTAAATCTAAAATGGAGTTATTCCGTGTATTAAATTTAAAAAAATGTATTTTTATTTCTTCGCGGTAAATAATGGCGAACCATCTCAAATTTAACCTGCACAGCTTTTCTAACCTTTACGGTAATATGGGTTTACGGAGACACGAGAGGTTTTGCTTGCACCGTCGATCATCTCGCCCGATCACATCAGAGGGTTCTGATCTGAATGGGGTCGGATCTAAAAACACAAACAGGAGACGAAATATTATCGTTATTTATGTCCCATAAAGCAACGATAAAAACTTTATGAGTTACGAGAAAAAGTTCTGAAACTCACCGCTGGTTTTATTTTGTTCTTTATAATCTCAAGCTGAGAAAACGAATCCTGTTTTTTGCGTTAGTGAAAAACCCAAACAGTAGAATCGGTGATACTGTGTGCGGCGTGGAGAGAGTTAGACCAATGGCTGCTCCCGCTTCAAACAGCCTTAATAATGCAGGAGGTGGAGGGGAGCCGCGCGTTTGTGCGTTTACGCATTACCCCGCAAATTTGTCATTAAAACCCAATCAGCGGCGCGCTGGCTGATAAACCGACGTTACGAGCGCTGATCCGTAGTCCCTCCCTTCGGTTTCATCGCGGCGGCGGGATGATTTAGCAGATAGCATCTCAAAATAAACACGGAGGGACGGATGAACAGCATCAGCACATCTCAGCCGCCGGCACCGTCGGGAAATGTTGTGTTCGGGCGAGCGCGGGCGCGTCAGCGACGTCTCCGTGCGCGAGATGATGCCCCCGGGAGACGAGCGAGGTGTCGTAAAGTACCGTCTTCCTTTACACTCTGAGTAAAGAACTTTTTAAACCAGCTGGTGTCGGTAATCCGGATGGAGCAGCAGAAATTTGAAGACCAAAACCTGAGACCCAATGGACCGTTTTAGCCTCTAAAGTTGACGGACAGGAGTCGGTACGGATATTCAGTCCCAGTGTATTCTGACACCTTCCGACATCGGATTTCTCAAATGGCCGAGAAATCCGATACAAGCTAACCTTTGCTAACCCAATCTACTCACAGTTAGAGCTCAGAGTATCGAACAGAACCTCCTCGGATTCTTCACATATATATGGAAAACACCAACGTCCGCCCTCAAGGAGGTCGTTAGAGTTCTACACTGTTAGAAAAAGAAATGTGACCGTAAACAGTTTGACTTTTTATCTGTTTTGATGGTCATTGACCTTTAACTCTTGTACATGATGACTATATTTTCTTACAGTATAGAGCATCCAACAAGACTTGCAGTTCTACAGATGTTCTGATCCACTAGTCTAGTCCCTTGTCCTTCTTGTATATCTTTCAACACATCGACTTCAGGACAAAATGTCGAGAGGTTCCATTGCAATGAGATAATCAATATTATTCTAGAACTATTCACCCCACTGACCTCGACACCATCCCTCCGTTCTACCCACTCATACCGCCTCCTCCTTCCCCGGACTAAGCTCAGCACCATGGGTGATGGGGCGTTCTGTTCTGCTGCCCCTCGTCTGTGGAATGCCCTCCCTGACCATCTGAGGGCTCCACAGACGACTGACACATTTAAAAAAGGTCTTAAAACTTTTCCTCTTTAGCAGAACCTATAACTTTTATAACATTGCTTCTTTTTGGTCAGGCTTTTATATAGTTATTATTTTATTTTTTATTGATGCTTTTATTTGCTTTTACTTTGCAGCACTTTGAGATTTGATCCAAATGTAAAGTCCGTTATAAATTAAATGCATTATTAGTATTATTATTATTATTATTCTGGACTTCATTGGTCATAATGTTATGGCGTATTTAGTACAGTTGTATGAAATGACATTGCTAGGAGTCAGGATTCGATACACATGACTTTGAATGTCACTCCTGACAAAACCGGGCAAAACAAACTACGCACATGTTGAAAACGGAAAATCTGTCAAGCGGTCCCAGATAACGTGATCCAAAAACAGGAAGTTCTCGTTGCATCGTTATAACGGCAGAACGAGTCCAAAGTCGCCCTCAGGATCAGCGCCCCCAGTCCGCCGCAAGCTATCCATCACTCTAACAAGGCAACCGTGTCGGGAGGGGGGGGCGGGACATCAATGTCGTTATTTGTCCGTGATTGTCAGCTCGCCATCTTTAAGGTCACGTTAAATGAGCTTCACCGGAAAAAACCCGGAATAGCCGGAAATAGTCTGCTTCAAGGACAACAAGGCCTTCCCCCCTAATAATGTTCCCTAAATATGACTCCCCTCCTCCAACCAAAATGAATCCACCCTCCCGCGGAGGCTGATGAAACCACGGCGGCGTCTTCCGCTCTGATTATCAGGCGATCGCGTCGAAACCTCCGTCGTTCTCCGCGGAATGCTAATCACTCCCCTATTGGATTTTTTTTTTCCTCTTCTTCGATGAAGGCTGCCATCAATCCTCGCCGCGGCCCCGTGTGACGAAAGCCGCCGCACTCTTTTGAACGTAATTAACTCCCATGATCGCTTTTGAACCTCGGCGCATTGAGTGCTGCGATCGAGAGAAATTACATCGGGCCGCGGCGAGTGTTTAATGGATCCGCGACTGTCAATTAATGCGGAGGAGCTTTTCGCTCGGCTTTCTTTTCATGTCCACCAGCCCGGGTTGTTATTAAAAAGCACTTATCCCCATCCTTTGCTTTTGAAATGAACGGCTTTCCGCCGCATGACAATGAGCCCCGTCCTGTTCCGAGGAGCCTGAAGGTCCTAGAGGTCCATCGGCCGCCGCTCCAGACCCAACACCGTCTCTGGGTCGCTGCTTCAGGCCCGGCTCTGCTACACCAGAACAATTAGTGCACTTCTATCCAATTTAGAGCACCTCTTATACGCCAGACATGAAGAAAGAAAAGGAAAAAACATGGTTGGTCACAAAAAGGACTCCAAGTCCGTCTTGGAGGTTCTTCTTGAAGTGGGTCCAGGATTAAAATCCTTTCAAAGTGTCTCGGTTTCCGTTTTCCATGTGAAATAAAAAAGGAATTTCTTTCGGCTCTTTCCCTTTTTAAGGGGGTCGTCACAGCGGATCGTCTCGTTACGCATATTGATTCGACAAAGGTTATTTTTATATGTCCTTCCCTGAAACAACGCTCTGATTTATCCGGGCTTGGGACCGGTACTAGATGTGGCTGGTTAGGCTGGTGGCACTAACGACCTTGCATAGGGGTCCACATTTCCGCCACGCCTTCTTTTTGCCATGGGATTCGAACCCCAGTCTCCTTGACCAAAGTCAGGGATGTAACCCACTGAGCTTCCGTCTCCATGTAAACTATCAAAAGAACGCAAGTCTTTGATGATGTCATAGCTCCTTTACTTATAGCTGATAGCATTTTAGCTTCATAACCGCACACGGGTTGAACAACAAAAAGTTGTCCAGCGCTTCAGTGGTGAGTTTTGGTGGCGACCACTTTGCGAAAATGTCTCAACGCTAGTTTAGCGATTAGCACCACATAAATGGTTCATTGTTATTAGCTTCTGCTAGCTCACGGTTATCATTTTTTTACTAGCAAAAATAGACAGGCTATCATTAGCATCAGTCAAAATCATTAGGTTTGATTGTAATTGTTTACTTTTATTGAGATTGTGAACATTCTTGCGTTTTCTCAGTATTATGCTACATTCTTCAAATTACCATAATTTTTTTAACAAACTAGCCCATTTTATTATTTTTTTTATTCATGAATTATGTCTTTTTGTGGTTTTATTACTTTGAGCACCTAACCTAACTTTCTTTTGTTGTCAGGAAATTTAGAGTTAATTTAATCATTAATTAATAATCCGTTAAGTAAATGTCAAATCCAACTAGTAACTGGTTTCACGTGCCTTCAACGTAAATTTTTTATTTTTGTTGTTGCTAAACCGGACGTGGAATTCCAATTAACACGGCCTTCTTGAATAAACATGCAAACGTTTCATTCTAACAGCTAAAATAAATTATTTGTTACTGAGATTAATCAACTGGGACTTAATTTCTTTATTTTGCTCCCCTTCCAACTCGTTGGGCTAACGCTAGCGTTGGACGTAGCATCACTTTGACCCCCAGCATCCTCCTCCTCCTGTGCTGGACTTCTTGATAAACAGTCGTCCAGTCGTAGGAAACCGGTAAGAGACTTTGTCTTCCTCTTTTTCAAGAAGACGAAGGAGCGGGACGCACGGAGACGCACGGAGACGCTGCTCTCAGAAATGTCCTCGTCCTTCCGACTGCTTCCGTCGGTAACCCGAGGATGATTGTCAGCGTCAGACTGCTGTCAGATTCCGGGTATTTATGGCTCCGCTGACGAGCGCCGACATCGCAGCGCCGGGGTGAAATATTCCAGAGGGAACAGGAGATTATGTGTCCTCTCCACATGAGCGCCGCCGCGCCTGCCGCTCTCTAATTCAGCGTCTCCAGAGGGACGCCCGGAACGCCACGCTAACAGATTGTGCTAAGTGACAGGTTGGCAGATGCTGATGGGGGCGAGGAAAAAAAGAAATCAATCTTAAGTTTATAAAGTCCTTAAAATGTCGTCAACGAGGGGAAAAAAACAGATATATGGAATAAATTTACCATAAAATGACAAAACGATTATTATATTTTGACTGCGTATTTAATCAGTCAATTTTAATTCGATTAGCTCAACGATTAGCTTTTTTGAAAAATCTATTTGACCCTTATTAAACGTCTTTTTTTTTGTATAAAGTTACATAATACTTTCTCAATATCCATGGGTAACGCCACTTCCTCTGCCGCCCCTTTGACCTGTGGCGTTCCTCAGGGCTCCATCCCCGGCCCCTTACTGTTTAGCATATACATGCTGCTGCTGAGGCCAAAAGACTCAAAAGGTTCTCAACCCCACCGTTGAGCAGGACATTAAAGAGTTAAAGGAGCCCGTCCTGGAGTAGGAGAGGTTAACTTAGACTGTTGAGTTCATTATCTGGTTATCTGGACCCGATTCCAGACTTTAATTGGGATTGATTCAGGTCTAGGGAGTTAATTTTACTCATTTGTAAAGCATTAACCTGGACGACCAGCCGGTTGGTCGTCGTGTGGTTCCAGCAATTAGGAGGGAAAGTGTTAATGAAGGTCTTGGTGTGAAGGATCCGCTCTGAGGCACCTGTCGACCGGGGAGAGAGGGAAAGGGAGAAAGAGAGAGACAGAACGGGAGAAAAGGAGAAAGAGAGAGAGAGAGAGAGAGAAAGGGAGAAAGGGAGAGAGAGAAAGGGAGAGAGAGAGAGAGAGAGAGAAAGGGAGAAAGAGAGAGAGCGGGGGAGAGAGAGAAGAGAGAAAGGGAGAAAGAGAGAAAGAGAGTAAGAGAGAAAATGGAGAAAGAGAGAGAGTGAGAGAGAGAGAGAGAGAAAGAGAGAGAGAGAGAGAGAGGGAGGGAGCAAGGGAGAGAGAGAGAGAAAGGGAGAGAGAGAGAGAGAGAGAGAAGGGGAGAAAGAGAGACAGAGAGAGAGAGAGAAAATGGAGAAAGAGAGAGAGTGAGAGAGAGAGAGGGAGGGAGCAAGGGAGAGAGAGAAAGGGAGAGAGAGAGAGAGAGAGAGAGAGAAAGGGAGAAAGGGGGAGAGAGAGAGAAATGGAGAGAGGGAAAGAGAAGAGAGAAAGTGAGAGAGAGAGAGAGAGAGAGAGAGAGAGAGAGAGAGAGAGAGAGAGAGAGAGAGAGAGGGAAAGGGAGAAAGAGAGAGGGAGAGGGAAAAGGAGAGAAAGAGAGAGACAAAGAGAGAGAGAGAAAGGGAGAGAGAGAGAGAACGGGAGAAAGGGGGAGAGAGAGAGAGACAAAGGGAGGAAGAGAGAGAAATGGAGAAAGGTAGAAAGAGAGAGAAAGAAAGAGAAAGAGAGAGAAATAGAGAGAAAGACAGAGAGAGAGAGTGAGAGAGAAAGGGAGAGGGAGATAGAGAGAGCGAACGGGAGAAAGAGAGAGAGAGAGAGAGAGAAATGGAGAGAGAGAGAAAGAGATAAAGAGAGTGAGAGAGAGAGAGGGAATGGGAGAAAGGGAGAGAGAGAGAGACAAAGAGAGAGAGAGAAAGGGAGAGAGAGAGATTGAAAGGGGGAGAGAGAGAGAGAAATAGAGAAAGGTAGAAAGAGAGAGAGAGAAAGAGAGAGAGAGAAAGAGAGAGAGAGAAAGAGAGAGAGAGACAGAGAGAGACAGAGAGAAGAGAGAGAGAGAGAGAGAGAGAGAGAGAGAGTGAGAGAGAGAGAGATAGAGAGAAAGGGAGAGAGAGAGATTGAAAGGTGGAGAGAGAGAGAGAAAGGGAGAAAGAGAGAGAAATAGAGAAAGGTAGAAAGAGAGAGAGAGAAAGAGAGAGAGAGATAGAGAGAGAGAGAGAGTGAGAGAGAGAGAGAGAGACAGAGAGAGATCAAGAGAGAGAGAGAGAGAGGTATTACTTCACCAGCACAGGTCCCTGCAGCTTCATACTTTCAAATCCTTTTTTTTTTGTACCTCAAGGCTCGTCTAAATCTACTAAATGTATGAACAGCAGGTTTTTCAGCAGAGACAAAACACAAATAGAACAAATACCAGCTTTGATGAGGTGTTTCTGTTTGGAATGTGTTAAATGAAATTACATTTTCCTTTTCTTTTTCTTGGTGCCAGCTGATAGTGAAAATGAAGTTTATCAATGGCAGTAAATGTTCTTTTAGAAGGAAACCACATCACAGATTAGAAATCTCATCTATGATTGGAATTTTACTCTTAAAGATTTTAGATAGGGGCAATCCGATGTCCGCGGACCCCCTCCTGCATGACTGAAGGCTGTTTAAAACTTTCAGTAGGGCCAGAACTTACCGTTCAAACCCAACTCCAGTCAAAAAAGCAGGTGTTTTACGGCAGGGTCGGGGTCCGGCAGGCGGGTCGGACCCTATCCCAGCTGATTTTTAGAATGATCAGATGGATTAGGTCGACCCTAAACAAGTTACGAGTTCTGGGTCGTATTTCTCGTATTTTGACGCAGGTCACGACCTCAGCGGGATTACATCATTTCCATCTCCGGCTAAACAATAAAAAAAAAGTCACAAAATAATAATAATAATAATAATAATAGGTGCAATTTTACTTTTTCTTATTTATTTACTCGAATTTCTATATTTATTTCCACTTCTGTGATTTTTGTCTCCTACTTATTATTATTATTATTATTATTATTATTATTATTATTATTATTATTATTATTATATTATTTCTCCTGTGATCACACAAAAATAAGAAAGATTAAAAAGAATTTCAAAAAAACAAGCTAAATAAAATATAATAAAATAATAATAATAATAATAATAATAATAATAATAATATATATACATATATATATATATATATATATATATATATATATATATATATATATATGAAAAAAATTATTTATTGTGGCAACAACTTTGACGTCTCTCTGAAGGACACGTCTTTGGATCTGCGACCCGGACAGTTTTCATTATCCGGACCTGTTCTGGTCGCTGACGGCCATTGATCTGCTTTGACTCGGGTCAGCAGACGGACATCCACTCACTTCCCAGGATAAACCGCTCTAGTCGTCGCCACGCAGCTCGAGCAATTAGGGGTTAAAGTGTTAATGAAGGTCTTGCTGGTCAAAAGCTGCCGGGAGGTACCTGTCTGTCCGAGGAGAGAGTGAGACCGGTACCGCTTCACTTCTCCGGCCCGGATTTCCGTTGCCAGGTTTCTGCAGCCCACTGCTTTTTAAATCTTCTTTTTTTTGTGACTAAACTGATTCTTGTTTCAGCAGGTTTAAAAAGCTGCTCAGACACAAGAAAAAAAGGATCAAATGTCATCCGTGGGTGAAGACCGTGTTTCATGGATCCAAATAAAAGCTTAGAGTCTCAAAGTTCCAGATTAGCCGCACAGGAAGTGGTTTCCAGTCAACAGCCAATCAGACGTTAGAGATATTTTAACATTAATCACATTGTCTTTGAGTTTTTAGAAATACTATCGAGGCTATAATCACATTCACATCAAGGCAGTACAATGATATTATGCAGCACATACCTGTGTATCCATACATTAATCAGCCATAACATTAAAACCACCTTCCTTTGTCCACGTTTGGCCACCGACCCAGCTCTGCGACGCGCTTTGTCTTCAGACGCCCTTCAATCCCAGGCCATACTGGCTTTTCCAGCAATTGGTGCTACAGTAGCTCCTTCTCTTTAGTATGGGACAACTCCTGCCAGACTTCTCATCATGCTGAAGTGTCCTTGTGCAAGATCTCGAAACCCGATTTACTCCTTCTGGCTGTGGTTTCGGTTTGTGAGTGATTGTGTGAGTGGTTACCGCTCCTGATGAGCAGGTGGCGCTTCGCCCCCGAGACCACCGTCGCTTTGACTTTGTCCACTACATTGTGGGTAGATCAAAGATTAATTTTGTCAAACAGTTTTATGGAATGCAGAACAAAAGTAATTCCACATTCGTGTGAAAGGAGAATAGCACACAGCCTTGTTACCTTACATCTCTTAGAAATTCATTTTATCAATTTATGTTAAACTAGGTTTACACTGTCACACCCTGACTGTCAGGGTAGATCCCTTAAAAGCCCCCAATTCCCCTGTGTTGTACAACCAACCCCCCTGATTGAACTCCTCAAATGTGAGCTAGTATCTAAAAAAATGTGTTTTTCGTAAAAAAAAAAAGAAAAAAGAAGCTCCCTCTAGTGAGTAAAATATGAACTGTAAGAGTGAAATGTGATATGTACGACATAGATCTGCTCGAGGCGATTCTTATGCATCGATTTTGGACTAAATCGGACCAACGGTTGAGAAATGAATGCCTAATAACCCGTAGAGGTAAAGCTCCCCCTAGTGTCGGAAATATACAACTGACATTGCCCAAAGTCAGTCCAGATCTTCCTCACACTAAGATCTACATGGGTATTACATTTGGAAAATGATCCTTGGAATGGTTTTTGAGTTATGGCGTATACCTGTTGTCCTTCCCCGAACCTTCTTTTTCTCGGTACCAACTAACTGACGTCTCTCTGACATTAACTGTCATCGGTTGTAATGTTATGGCTGATTGCTGGAGATGGAAAAATATGGCTGACAGGTTGAAGAGGTCTTCCACTAATAACCCAATGGGTTTTTCAACCCCCACCTCCTCATGTCCACATACCCCACATACCCATGAGGCTAATTAGGACAGGAGCGCTATGCTAAATATGCTACTTAGCACCGACTCTAGCTGAGAATAGAATTTCGTATTAAAGGTCAGGAGTCTCAGACTGTGAAGGAATGAATGATTGATTGATAAATAAAAGGTGTTTTTTTGTTTTGATTTGGAGCCTTGGTGCAGATACAAGATGCGTTCAAGGACTCTGATGTAGTGTTGGGCGTTTCAAGCGTTTTCAGAATTGTTTAATATTCATCAAAAAATCAGTCGTTCATGGTTTGAACCGCCCCTGATCACAAAACCGTGGTGGGCATCTTGAGCAACTGATGCATAGCTAATGACCCGGTGATTAATAGCCTGGCGCTGGATTTGCATAAACCCAAAGCTGAGGTAGGAGAGCGAGCTGAAAGAAACACCTTAGCGATGTTCCGCGGCGTGTTCAAGGCCACGGATCAATGTCAATCCGCCGGCGGTATAAAAGCCGTCTAATTAGAGAAGAAAAGCTCGGTTCTGGGTTTCTTAATATGCGATATAGAGCTAATTAGGCAGAACCAGGTTCCTTATATTAGCATGTGAATGACAACAAAAAGGGGGAGGGACGGTGAGGCTGGTTCGCCGCCTCTCATTGGCTACAAGGCGGCGTTGATAACTAGTGAGAGGTTTTTTGTAAAGGTCACGGTTCTGTTCCTCCTGACAGCGGGTCGGCTGTATCCGACCGGTTCCACCCTTCGCTCAACAAGTCCCAGCCGAGAGAAGAAGAGACACTAATTGCTGACATCCTTATTCAAATGAGGGTCGGCGGTTTCCTCTTCTGTATGCGGGCGACACAAAAGAATCTGTTGGATACCCAGAATGTTTTTTCCCGGGCCGGGTCAAGGGGCTGATTGATGAAGTCGCAACTACATCTAAAGACGCCGCTGTTGTGAGCGGCGGCGGGACGTATGATGCCATTATTCCATATTCTATGCTTAGCTGAGACGGATGGACCCGGGGCACCGGCGGAGCCTCGCTGTCCAGAGACCCTATCGGTGGATCCGGCTCGGAACCGGGCTAATATTAGCCGGAGATAAGGACAACTGCAGAGTGAGGACGCTTGGCATCAAGTCGAGATACGGGGGAACCTCTAGTCCAGCTGTATATAGCCTTAAGAAACGAGACTGTGATGTCACTTCCTGTTGCCATGGCGACGCGTACACAACGGTCCGAACGTCAGTCATAAAAGCTAGTTTGTTGTATCTTTGGGTTCTGGGCATGTTTTGGGTCATTTTTAAGTTTATTTGTCTTTTTCACGATGTTCACGTTGACGCTTTATTCTGAGTCACATGACCGCACGACTCGGAAGTTAAGCTAAGCTAACAAGGCTAATCGAAACGTCATGAAATGTTTGTGTATTATATTTGTTTTATTCACTAAATGAAGCGATAAAAAATCCAAAAAAATCCTTCAAAGGAAAACCCAATAGGTCGACGCTAGGGGTTCCCCCGAAAAGTCCTCAATCCCCTGCGTTGCACAAGCATTCCCCCTGATCCAACCCATCAAATAAAATGTGAAGATTGTCAAAACAAAAAAAAAACTTCCACTTGTGAGTAAAATATGAATTATCAGACTAAAATATGACCCAAACCAGTTAGATAATGGATAATGCTCCCCGTAGTATCGGAATTATACGACGACCTTTCCCAAATCAATCCTCTTCTTCCTCGCGCCAAGGTCTATGAGGTTATAACTTTTGAAAATAAAATATTTTTGAGTTATTGCACTAAATTTTTAGGACATAATATCGACTTTACCGACTTTTCGGGAATACTGAGCAGGGGGTGAGGGTGGCTCAATTGGTGGTGGTGGTGGGGGGGGGGCGGGGGGGGGGGGGAGGCATGTTGTGCGGCTTGCTAACCTTGGTGTTGATTTGATGGGCCGCACCTTCGCCATTATGGCGTTTTGTTTCCGCCCACAGGATATTTTTAGGGGGGGTGTTTTTTGCCTGGTGTCAGACGCTTTCTGCTGCCGGAGGCTTTCATGCTATCCATCAAAACAGGAAGCGGAGCCGGGCTGTCATCCGCGCCGCAGCTAGCCTGTAATCAGCAAAGCGCTCCTTTCTCCGTCTCACACATTCGTTCAGAACTAAACGCCAAACCGGACAAAAGCGAGAAATTGCGTGTCAAAGGTGAGCGAGGGGAAGCGCGAACCCCGCTCAAAAGAATTCCATCCCGTGACGACGACGCCGCGTTAGAGAGAACATGCCCGTCAGTACTGAATGAAACGCTTGACCCCACGGGTTGTTTGTTGGGTTTTTTTTTCCTTTTTTTTCGGGATGTGGAAAATAAAGCATTAAAATTGATGAAATTATTGAATGGAGAAAATATCCTGAAAGATTTGAACCCATCGCCTGCGCGGGAGTCAACATTTTAAACGTGTACAACGTGAGAACCTGTTGTACACGTTTATTTTATTTTTAAAAAATCAAATGTGACCCGAGACTTTCCCATGTGGAATTTCTGCAAAGTCGCCGAAACGCCAAAAAATCCACGAGTTGAGATGTTTGGATGTTTGTTAACATCGGGGTCATCGGGGTTTACCGTACGAGACTTGAATGGACCCCGAATCTTAACAGTCAAGGCAGAGTGCATCCTGGGAAATAATGATAATAATGTAATAAAGGTACAATTCAATTGAATCAGTTGAAAAATGTGAAAAAGGTTTAATTATGTCTCAATATAGAAAAAAACACGATAAACTGTTTAGATGTTTATATCTCATTTTGATGAAATGACATTATTTTGAAGGAGAAATGTATTTCAAACACGTACGGTTTATTATTTGAACTTTTAAAAACATGTCAGTTTACTTGTTTCACTCATGTTTTAGTCACGAATATGTACAACATTATGTTTATTACTTTGTTTCTTTTAAATTATGTAATCCAAACGTATGGAAATTTTACATGTAATTAAAAAACATCATTTTAAATATTAGGCTAAAAATATTTTTTTGAGTGTAGATTATAGATTTTTGGCATATTATAGGATTTGCACTGCAAACAATTTTAAGTTTGAGTATATTTGCATGATTTCTGGTGAAAATATCTATTTTGGTTTTAGACAATCCGGAGTATTACGTCAAGTCAAATCAAAGTATTTGAGTATTTTCAGATAATATAAAGATCTACTTTATCATAAAATTCTTAAATGTCACTTTCTACACTGAGTTTGAGCATTATTATCTATATTCGGAGGCGTGACACTTTCTAATATTTATTAAATATCAGTTAATAATCATATATATTTGTACAAAATCTAATTTCAAATTAACTTTATGTAAATAAAGTTGATTTTGAATTTTCTCTTTTGTTCTACTGGAAGATTTTTTTTGTTTTATTTATTAAAAGCTAATAAAAAAAACCTTATATTGAGTATTTTTCACTTACTTTTCTTTAATCTTCTGAACTTTAATTTCACTTTTTAAAAGCTGAAAAAAAACCACCTTCAATTAAGTATTTTTACAATATTTTTTATGTTTTACGATTTTTATTTTTTTTTTCGGAAAACTTTTAAAACTAAAACTTTTTAAAAAATGTCTTTTATTTAGTTTTTTTTTTCACTATTAATTCTGTATTATAATTTTTTTCACACAATTTAATTTGTACTTTTTAAACGTCATAAAAATTTCTCATATTTCTTATTTTTTTCAGCAAATTTTTTTTTTTCATCACTTTTTTTTTTCATTTAAATTTTTTTGAAGGGTGTACCATTGAAAATAAATTTTCCTAAACTGTGTCCGGTTGCACTGACACATCCATAACGATGCAAAACGAAAGACAAAAAAAAAAAAAAAAAGCCCAAGGGTTAAAGCAGTTAAAGGCATGAAATCATTAAAAAGATTAAATGAGATGTTCTGTTTTGGTGGCATGTGCCCAGCGGGTGGAGGACAGCCACAGGGTGGAGGAGAGAGACGGTCACACGTATGATTTCCAATAATTTATTGCCCCTTCATGAGTGGTTTGTACAAAGTGGGAGCAGAAAGTGGATTAAAATGACGGAGCGGCGTTCCCTCTGGAGGTCAGGGGAGATTTCCCAGACGGGATGTGCTGTTTATCAAATTACTGCTATTTTGATTTGTTTTCCTTTCTCTGACTGACTGGAGGGACCGAATCGATGCAGCATACCATCATGCTGGTATAATATTCCAGTCCATCTGTGTGAAACCAGCTGTTTGAGCTGATAATTACATCTATCTCACCGGCACACGCCCCGGCATGTTCCCGACCAACGCTCCCGTGTTCCGACGGGTGAAGTATGAAAACGAGAGATCGGAACTCTTGGGATTACCAGGATACGTTTGCGTATGAGGCCCATTCCTGAAAATGAAGTTTTGTATTTTACCATTAAAAGAATCTTACAAATATAGTGATTATTATACTTTGTTATTCTTGTTGTGTAAATAAAGAAGAGTTAGGCTTACGCTGTCCTCAGAAAGTCCTCAATCGCCCCCCAGCCCCCCGATTGAAGTTATTTACACAACGTTTTAAAAAAATTAGTCTCTAAAATATGAACTATAACAGTAAGATATGATACATACATGCTAAATGACTCATTTGCACCAAGTTTGGACTGAATCGGACCAAAGGTTAAGAACTTGTGTCGAGGATATACAACCCGCCTTTCCCAAAATCGCTCCAGTTCTTCCTCACACTAAAGTCTGCGTGGGCAGGAAATTTGAAAATGATCTATGAAATACTTTTTGAGTTACGGCGTCAACATGAAGGATCTGCGGACTCAGCGACGACGATTCCGTAAAAACCGGGACTTTTTTCTCGAGAGTATCAAGAAAAAAAGAAGAAAAAAGATAAAGATTGTTTTGACAGTAAGAATGTCGAGAACTCACATTCTTGGCGTTATCTCTTTGAGAAAACATGATGTTGGGTGAAAGGTCTTCTACGATGGAGGCTGGACTGAAACAGGATTAAACTCAATATCAGGACGGAGGATTTGGACGAGGGGAAAGTTAAACTAGTAAAAGAGACAAATTACCCTAAAAAACGGTGGAAAAACTGGAAGAGCTGATATAAAAACAGAAAGATTCAAAGATTCAACTCCTTCTTTCATGTTTAAAGACATTGATTCTATCGGCGCCTGCTGGAAATCTGTTTGCTACTGTGGCTTTCGACGGACACCGGCTACCAACTCCCTTGTAATCCCTCCCACCCCTCGCTGCGATGGCCTGTCACTCAGAGACCCAGCCTCGGACCTCTGCGAGACATCAGCGGAGACAGACAGACGGGGCGAGTGACAGACAGTCCATAGTGGAGTCCTTGAGTGGACAGGAGTCGGGGTGGGTGGGTGGGTGTTGTGAGACAGAAATCCCGGGGGACCGAAGAGTTTAGGGGTCTGCCAGATTACCTGGCCTCCCACCCACAATCTTCCAACCCCCCTGTGCCTGAGCTGGTGGGTGTTCATGCCAGGAGATGATAGCAGCGTGGTCAGTGTGTGTGTGTGTGTGTGTGTGTGTGTGTGTGTGTGTGAGTGTGTGAATATGTGCATGTGTGGGTGAGTGTGTGTGTGTGTGTGTGTTTGTTTGAGTGTGTGTGTGTGTTTGTGTGTTTGCTTGTGGGTGTGTGTTGTGTGCGTGTGGGTGTTTTTTGTGTGAGTGTGTGTTGTGTGTGAGTGTGTGTGTTTGTGTGTATTGTATGTGACTGTGGGTGTTTTTAGTGTGTGTGCGTGTGTTTGTTTGTGAGTGTGTGTGTGAACGTGTGTGTGTGTGTGTGTGTGTGTGTGTTTGTGAGTGTGTGTGTGTTGTGTGTGTGTGTGTGTGTGTGTGTGTGTGTATGTGTGTGTGTGTGTGTGTGTGTGAATGTGTGTGTGTTGTGTGTGTTGTATGTGACTGTGGGTGTTTTTTGTTTGTGTGCGTGTGTGTGTTTGTTTGTGAGTGGGTGTGTGAACGTGTGTGTGTGTTTGTGTGTGTGTGTGTGTGTGTGTGTGTGTGTGTGTGTGTGTGTGTGTGTGTGTGTGTGTGTGTGTGTGTGTGTGTGTGAGAATGTGTGAGGGTGAGTGAAACCCCTGCAACCCTGAACCGGAAACCAGGTAGCATTTGACCCGTTTAGATTTTGTATACGGTTAAATATTCCACATCAAAGAAATGCTGATGCGGGTCAGAACCAGCCAAGCGTAGATCCTCAAGAGGAGACCTTTCTGGTTGTTCAGAACACCAGGAGAACTTCACTATATCAAACTTTTGTGTCGGGGACGTCAGGCCCGGTTCTGTCGTGTTGTTATTCTTAAACGGACACAAACAGTCACATGATCACCAGTCATCCCATAAATGTCAGTCATCACGTCTTTAAGAAGTCGGTATCAAAGAAAATCCTTCATTCCTTCAAACTATGTTATTTGGTTCAGTCAAGATCCGTCATGGAACTCGCTGAAACTTGTCCCAGCTATTAGCTATCCAGCTATTAGCTATCCAGCTATTAGCTATCCAGTTATTAGCTATCCAGCTATTAGCTATCCAGCTATAAGCTATCCAGCTATTAGCTATCCAGCTATTAGCTATCCAGCTATTAGCTATCAAACAAAGTTTCCGAAGATGAAACAAAGACGCTACATTTTCTCACCGATCACAGATTTTTTGACGAAGTCTGATCGGCCGATACCGATTTGGACCGATTCCCATTTTTGTCCTTTAAAGTTCTAAAAAAAAAATCATGCTGAATAATGTATTTTAAGTGCTCTTATTTTGAAGGATTGCAGTGGAAGTGACGAGGCTGGTCGGCGTTGTGTTTGTATTCTGACCTCTTGAAATGAATATACCCTTAAACTACGACACATCGGAGTGAAAATAAAACTTTGTGCGTTTGTATGTGGACTCTTTTTAAGGACTTCGGAGCTGGCTAGCATTAGCCTTGCTGCTAACACGAGCTCCTTAACCCGCTATGTTCCTCGGGGTGATTAAATGTATAATTTGCTTTTTCCCCGATAATCTTATTTTGTCCTTACTGCGGTTATAAATTCCGAGCTTTGTGTTTTTCACAAAGCTCCAGAGATGTTCGGCGCCTTGGTAGCTCATACTTGGCGTGCGCTAACCCGCCTCCAGTGTCTCTGATCGGACCGGTGCCAATTCTCCTGGCGCCGATCAATCAGCGCCCCTCTTATTTACACATCAGAATATTGACAATTATGCCCAAATTAAACTCATGGAAACTAAATCTTAACAAAACCTCAAGTTATTTCGATCCTTTACGTGACCCCGCCCTCACCCCGTCATTCACTCACTCTCCTAAAAATCCTGTTGATGATGAGGATGAACTTGCTCTTCACACCTCGGCACGCACGCAGGTGTGTTAATAAGATTGTAGCACGCGAGACGCCCACACATAAATCACGCCGCCGAGGAAAACAGCAAAGAATGACGGCTGCTGGGGCCGCAGGAGGGGGGAGGGATCATAATGGCCTGTGGGCGGAGCTTCTTCACGAAACCCCTGATTTCAGCCGACAGGTGGAGAATGTGTCTCGTCTGTGTTTTTACGTTTTTATCCTGAGTGACACATGGAGTAATTTTGCTTTTTGAAGAATTTAAAAAAACAGAGAAGAAAATTTTTTCCAATTTTTCTTTTTTTTTTTATTCCACTTTAACACATTAAACGTAAACCATGAAATTACAGTTTTAAAAACGTTGTATTTTTCAAATTTTCCGGAAAAGAACTCAACTTCGGCTCATTTCAGCGAGAAGTTTTTGTTGGAGTGTAAAAATAAAAACTATTAAGAATAACTTCAAGAAATTGGGACTCATTTTTATTATTCAAGTTTGATTTGTTAGTGTTTCCATGGCAACAGCTTACACCAATCACTAATACACTAAACGTATATACAGGGCAGCAAGTGAACAATGATCAGCCATTATATTACAACCACAGACGGGTTAAGTCAAATTATATTTATGTCATGTGTTATAATGGCAGATGTCCATCGGTGGGACTTATTAGGCAGTGTGTCGACATTTTGTTCTGATTGGAGAAAAAAAAGAAAATTGGGCAAACTTGAGTATCTGAGAGACTTTGCCAAGGACTGGATCCAGACTGGGCCAGAACACCTCCAGAACTGCAGGTGTTGACGGGTTTTTTCGTTGTACTGTGTGTTTACTACCATACCCATATGATTCCTAGATGGTTACGTAGGGAGTGAAGGTTAGCCCCAAGTTGTCCTGCTGTCTGGGGTTGTTCCCCGATGTCAGCTGGGATGGGTTCCAGCCCCCCCTGAGACTCTGGACAGGGTATGCGGCTGCAGAAATGGATGGATGCTCCTGTTTGGCGACAGTTTAGGCTTCAGAAAGGGCCATGCAGGGGTGGTTTTAATGTTATGGCCGATCGGTTTATTTCTCCCACAGTCAATGGAGGGAAGAAGTGAGATTATTACTTTATTTGAATAATGTGTATTCCGTCCTCGGAGGGACTGCCAGTACATCAGGCGGAGTGTGGAGAAGGAAGCAGCACCTGGGACGGCGACGTTGCTCCGCACACAAATGGCTTATTCTAAAAGTGACAGTCGCATGGAAACCCTCCTCCATCACTCCGGAACAAAACCCTCTGGATGATAGTAAAGTCCCGGAAACCTGAACATAACGCCGACTGTTATCGCTGCCGCACACGTCGTTCTTTCCCCGCCTCTCTTCTGACATTCATGGGGTTTTTATTATGATGCTGATAATCCTCATGAAACCCATAATCGCGTTTCAAATCGGATCTTCCCTCCACCCACCGGGGAAATCAATGAAATCTCCCGGGCTTTTTTTTGAAACTTATGAGATGTGATTTTATTTCCACTGCCTTATGAGAACTAATGAAAAGTCCCATTTCAGATTTTCACTCGTAGATCAGCGTCGACGGCACCGGGGCGAAGAACGTTCATGCGTTAGTTCTGATGGAGCGTCTGTGTTTATACGTCAGGGAGCGCTGATCAAATATCAATATTACAACATTTACATTCCAGGCTTTTAATTCACGCGGATGCTGTTTGGCGCAGAAGCGCTCGACTGGAGGCTTGGGTGGTGGCGGCGGCTAGAAGTTTCCGGGTCAAACGGCGGCCTTGTGAAACTTGAAGCCGCCTTTTTTTTTTAAAAAGCCGTTTCAAAGCTTTCGCCTGATCCCCGGCAACAAGTTTAATTTACAGGCTGGAGTAGCCGAGTCACGGCGAATTAACTTTGACTCGATGCAGGGCACGGCCAGCGACTGGGGCCAGTTCACTGGAAATGCTCTCCGCTAACTGGAAGCAGGCGGAAGCCAATTCTAATCCGGTCGCGGTGCCGCTCAGCTTACTAATAAACCGCTCAGTGCGCAGGATGGAGACGGCAAATAGTCCAGCCCGCTACCGTGAACGCTGAGTAAAGACCCGGATAAAGGCCGAAGCCTAAAATGAGACTCCGAGGTTCTAACCTTGAGGTTGCTAAGTCTCCATGGCTACTGGCTGAGAATAGAAATGATAACTGGTCCCAGTGGACTCCTTTCTCCTTCTTTCAATGCTGCACTACATGTTTGGGTCCAAACAGCCTCATCCTCTCCAAAGCCCGGCCGGCCTGAATTAAATCATGTTTTACAGAATATCTGTGCTGATTATTCACTCAGAAACGATGTTTTTTTTGGTGTTTGGATAAATAAAAATGGCCGACAGGGCAAACGCACTGCAACTCCACTATGCCTTTATTTTCCGACGCCGCTGCTCCTCGGTGTCGATAGGAGCCCAAGGAGGTGGTGCAGGCATCTGCTCAGGTGGCCTCCAGGACGCCTCCACCTGGAGGTTGTCCATTCAGGTTCGAATTGGATCTTGTCTCCTACCATCTTGCCTGGGAACGCCTTGGGATCCCTTGGGTTGAGCTGGAGAGTGTTGCTGAGGGGGGGGGGGGGGGACTTAACTGTAATGCAATCCTGCCAAGAAGGGCTGATTAAAATGGATGGATGCATCAATCGATGGATGGATGGACGGATGGATTGATTGATATTGAAAAAGGGGACACTTAAAAGTGATGAACACATCCGGGGGCTTCGTCACTGGAGACAGCTATCCATCAGCGGTTATGGGAAATGAACTAAAATGATTCATGACATCATAATGTCAAAATAAACCACAAAACAATTAACTGTTAGTTTGGATGTGTGCGTCACTTTAAAGTGTCCCCTGGAAACACTTCCACTGTGTTTAATTCAAAACTCATCCATGTTCCTTTCTTGGAGTCTAAAAGTAAGAATCCCACAAACATACGACAATAGAACTTTTTCAAATACCGACTCAGGTTAACGGGTTACAACAGGTTCACTTCAGAAATGAGGGAATTGCTTCGTTCAGTACAGCAGATCCTCTCTTCTGAGCTCCCGGAGTAGATGTTTAGCAGACTAATGACGTTGGAACGCGGCCACTGAGACACTGGATTGAAGCACAGGGTGAGGATGACAGTCAAAAGTTACTGTCCAGCTCTGTCTCATTTTTCTATTATCAGAACACGACCCAGCCTTCAGTCGGCTGTCTGACAGCATTGCTTCCACTGCAGAAATGTCTCTGCTAACATGATAAACGGCTTACAAGTTGGCTAAGTGGCAAACTGCAAGTAGATCTATAGGATGTACTCCGATGACGCAGCCTCGCTGTCTGCCAGTAAATTGAAACCAACGTACAGAGGGGAGGTACTCAAAATGTTTTAAATTTTTAATGCATATTAATGATTACAACAGTTCCCAGCATACAATCTGTCTATACCCCATATTACAGAAAATTAGTCTGTCCTGAAGCATAAAGCAAATACTTACATCTGAAACGGTATCAAGATGCCTAGATGGTACTTAGATGATACCAGATGATACCTAGATGATACCCAGATGATACCTAGATGATACCAGATGATACCTAGATGATACCCAGATGATACCTAGATGATACCTAGATGATACCTAGATGATACCTAGATGATACCAGATGATACCCAGATGATATCCAGAAGATACCTAGATGATACCTAGATGATACCAGATGATACCAAGATGATATCCAAATGATACCTAGATGATACGTAGATGATATCAAGATGATACCCAGATGATACCTAGATGATACCTAGATGATACCCAGATGATACCTAGATGATACCCAGATAATATCGTATGATACCTAGATGATACCCAGATAATATCGTATGATACCTAGATCATACCCAGATAATATCGTATGATACCTAGATGATACATAGATGATACCTAGATGATACCTGTATGATACCTAGATGATACCTGGATGATACCTATATGATACCCAGATGATACCTAGATGATACCCAGATGATACCTAGATGATACCTACATGATACCTAGATGATACCTAGATGATACCCAGATGATACCCAGATGATACCTATATGATACCCAGATGATACCCAGATGATACCTAGATGATACCCAGATGATACCCAGATGATACCTACATGATACCTAGATGATACCTGGATGATACCCAGATGATACCTAGATTATACCTATATGATACCCAGATGATACCTAGATGATACCCAGATGATACCTAGATGATACCTACATGATACCTAGATGATACCTAGATGATACCAAGATGATACCCAGATGATACCTATATGATACCCAGATGATACCCAGATGATACCTAGATGATACCCAGATGATACCCAGATGATACCTAGATGATACCCAGATGATACCCAGATGATACCTAGATGATACGTAGATGATACCTACATGATACCTAGATGATACCTGGATGATACCCAGATGATACCTAAATGATACCCAGATGATACCCAGATGATACCCAGATGATACCCAGATGATACCTAGATGATACCCAGATGATACCTAGATGATACCTACATGATACCTAGATGATACCTACATGATACCTAGATGATACCTAGATGATACCCAGATGATACCCAGATGATACCTATATGATACCCAGATGATACCCAGATGATACCTAGATGATACCCAGATGATACCCAGATGATACCTAGATGATACCCAGATGATACCCAGATGATACCTAGATGATACGTAGATGATACCTACATGATACCTAGATGATACCTGGATGATACCCAGATGATACCCAGATGATACCCAGATGATACCCATGTAACACCCAGATGGGGGAACTGCGTACAGAATCTCAGTCTCAGTTTGGACCAGAAGCCCATCAGAACCCTACTCTTCAGTGTAAGTAGGTATTTTTCTAATACCTGTGACATTTACTTGGCATTTGAATCCACCTTCACGCTGTGAATGCGAGCCTTCAGATTCAGATTAGCCAATTATATCGACTTCAAATTTCAGGGTGTGGGATTTGCTTCTTAAAACACTCTCGAGTTGGATTCCCTCTGACATTTACGTTGCGGTGATTGCTATTCCAGATAGACCTGACTCCAACCGGACGTCATTGGGACAGAGGAATGAACGTCCACCAGGAGATTACTGTGGACATGTCCTCTCGTCTGAAGCAGCCTGAGGCGTCTTTAAATGTGATGTTGTGACAGCAGGGGGTGTGTGTGAGTGTGTGTGAGTGTGTGTGTGTGTGTGTGAGTGTGTGTGTTAAGATCTGATGAGTGTAATTGTGCTGTGTGGGTTGTTTTTTTTTCGGGCTAATGTTTGTGTGTCTTTTCTGGTTTATATATAGGTTTCTCAACAAATCGCTGGAAAACATGTCTGAGCCGATTCCGTGTTCACGCTTCCATCACTGTCTCACAGATGGACGCGTCTCCTCCCGGAGTGATGGATAGCGGGTCAGCTGTCTTGTTTACCAAATACTGATCTTGTGCAGTCGGTCCTGTATTATCAGGCCGCCCATGTCACATGTATCACGTTTGCAGCAATCAGCCATAACATTAAAAACCACCTGGAGCTAGGATTCATTTCTGCGGCAATTTGTGCGACAGCAGCTCCTCTGTAGGACCGGCTAGCATAGATTAGCGTTCGGTTGATCCTTTGGTATCCATGATCCTGTTACCAGATCAGCAGTTGTCCTTCTTAGACCGCTTTGGTAGGTTCTAACCACTGTAGGTCAGGTACGACCAGCGTGACCTGCAGTTCTGGAGATGCCCTGACTGATTCCAACAGTCATCAAGATTTGACTCTTTCCCAAGATTCTCAGATTCTCATGCTAACAAATTTTTTCCTGCTTCCAAAATTTCAGTTTCAGGACAAAATTATTTGTCGCCTTATACGTCCAATCTACTGCTGGATGCTGTAGTAATGACATAATCAATGTTATTCTGATTTCACAGCTCAGCAGTTGTAATGTTATGGCTGATCAGTGTAAATATGGATGTATTTGCATCCAGAGGTCCGTCTGTGTTTGACTCTAGGCAACAGAAGAGCTTTGGTGG